>JBBMKB010072333.1:0-13874 GCA_037833945.1 Alaria marginata | reverse complement strand
CTCGGGTACTTCTTTTTGATTTGTCGCGCATAGGGTTCGGTATCCCAACCCTTGAGTATTTCTTGGTCGTGTGTTTGCATCGCATTTATTCGATTCACCTTCTCGCACGGTTGATCTGTCGATGGATATAAAATAATGCCTTGCGGCATTCGACGCCACGTCTAGACCTCAATTCTCCCGCGGCTTAGCATTGAACCACCGTGGTCGTGGGCTTGTAGTAGCTTTGATCAAATGTACCAAATACATCTTGTAGGCGTGTAGGTGACAATGCAATGTTGCAGTTGTGTTTTCGCACCCCAATATGATACAAAACAGCGGTCCAGCTAACCGTGGAAACTAAGTGTATTTAGGGTACTCCGTGTGAACTTGCTAAGTTGAACGACATATGCGTTCTTCTTGGTCCGCTGCCCGCCTCTAGTGGCGTTTCCACGACGCATAAAACAACAAGGCTGCTCACTCATAACGTTATTTCCTCGAAGAGCTCCATGCCTCGCCATATAGACACGCTGCACGATAGAGTTGTAACGACCGGTCGTTTTTTGCTCATGAATGACGGAGCTCCTTAACACCAAATTGTCGGAAGGCCGTTCTCGTTTTGCACTCTGATTTGTAGCATACCGAAGCCATGGATGGGTTAACCGGGTTACGTATGAATGTTTTTTTAATTAGTGGTTGAGTTTAGTATCCAGCTGGTCAAGTTAGGAGCCTCACAAAAGATATGGTGGCATATTTTACGTGGCAATGGTAAATTGTTCGGTTTAATAGAGAAGTGCTGAAACGCGACGGACAATAACACGGCCCGTAAACATACAAAAGTGCCAAGGCTATCATGTATTAAACCAAAATATTAGTTTTACTTACTGGTTTGGAGAGGTGGTGCCCTCAACGACTTTCTGGAGACGCCGTGATCACAGGAGTCTTCCATTTCCTACCCCTGTACCTGCTCATACATCTCGCAGCTGCTACACCCTTCTCTTTAGCGTTTAAAGTTAAGACAATTGACTTCGAATTTCGCTACCTCACGCTCTCTCGTTTTTGGCTTGTTCATCTGCAAGAAAGAAGTCAGTCACGATATTTGACAAGGAAACATGTGACCTGGCTTTTAACTTCAAAAAAAGGTAAACCATATAATGCAACGTATAGGAACTCTAACACATACTGGGAAGATATATACTCGTACAGAGTCCCGTACGATAGGTGTCTGTCGGCTCTAAACCGAGAGCATGGTTGCAGGACGACGTGCTTCCTATTATTTGAAATACACTCGACGTCGTTATTTTCCTACAGTGGCTCTTTATCAGTAAAACTGTGGGTAGACTCGTGTACCAGCCGTTCTAAATATATCGTCCAGCCCCTTTTACGTTGTGCTTCGTTGTTTGGTCACTGTAATGCGGCGATAACGGTAAAGCCACGCTCAATAGCTCGCTGTGATCGACTACTTTAGTAGTACCTCGCCAAATACAGGTTAGGTTGACACGTGCTTTCACTACTACTGTGAAACACCTCTGATCACTGAAAAGTATCATCTTACGTCCATTGGAAATTCGTAAATCGTGTGTTGATAACTCTATTATTCGTTCCATTCAGGACTTCAACCTCTACGCCGGACAACTTTCGCAAAGAGCCTTTCAAAATTATGGTCCATGCTATCGGCGAGAAGCAAAAAGACAAGCCTACATTGGTGTTCACGCGGGTGGTCACGGGTACTGAGATCCACTACCCTGGATATGGTGGAAACTTCGAAAATAAGCTGACGAAGAAAGACCCTCGTGCTCCGTCTGACGCAGGGAGTTTTCGCGTCGTCGTTAAGGTGTGTACTGTGCATCGTGTGGCTTGATTTATAACCAGCGTGTACGTTACTAAGTCCATAGTGCCATTCCAGTTTTCAAACAATCAGAAAGTCGCGGCAACACCGATAAAAGCACACGACTACTGTAGAATAATAGCTGTTCATTTGACAAGGAGAAGCAGTTCAAACACTGCTTCCTCAATAACACCGAGTATGGCTCCACGTCGTCGCAAAGGGTGATACCTGCACCGCACCTCAAACGGCGAGTCGTAAGGCAAACATTTTTATTAAACTATGAAACGCAAAACCTTAATAATTGTTTCATGTCTTCCAGCAGATTTATTACTCTCAGTCTAAGAGCAATCTAAAAACAAATAGTTTGAGATAAACGCTTCGCCAAGCAAAGGCGTTATTTATTGCCGGTTGCAGATTGTTCGCTGATATATATCGACGAAATACGGAAATCAGACCCAAGGCCAACGCCAGTTTTGCAAGCGCACCCATATATCCGAACCTCGATTTGGCGGCAACTGTACTCTACGAATTTGACTCACAGACACCCTAACACTTTGGAAAAGGCTGGGACCATTTGGTTCCCGAGTAGAAGTCGATATCTTGGTAGTGGTTCAGGCGTCCGACTTGTATGGTTGTGGACAATGATCAATGAGCTGCTAAGACGTCATTTTTCGTATCGCCGTCTTTCCCAGGGGCCTCGGGTATACAACACGAGGTACCAGGCACATGTTGAGCCGCGATGTCCTCCACACTAATATTTTTGTTGGCGTGCCTATCTAGATGGAGCTGGATGGCATGTCTCTCCTGGTGCGGTCTGAGGTCGACGCTTGCGAGACTACGCCGACGACCGAGTATTCTTCTCGTTGCACTCGCGACGCCAAGGAGAACCTGACTACAAAACTCGAGGGCCTGCTTGTCTCATCTGGGCATAACAGCGATGTAAGTCGCGTTGTGCGCTACGATGAGAGTGTTGCATTTCGCAATCAAATTTTCACAAGGACAATGGAGCCGCTTGGTTACATCTTGTCTCCTCGACGACGAAGAACAGAACGAAATCTTTGAGTTGTTGTAAATTAATTTAACCTGGGGAGTGTTCCCTAGGACTCCGAATGTGCCAATCGGGGGGCGGTTGGTTGCACGCCAGAAGGCAGCCGAAACAATGAAAATTCACGCCATCAAGGGCACCGAGTGTTTCACATCAAACCCTATTTGTCTGCATCTGAGGTCAGTCAAGAAATAAATGCTGTCTGGCAAGGAAAGGGTGGACAATCTGTTGGGTTAGGTGCGGAATATATAGTAATGCTAATTTCTTGTCAACGTTATATATATGGAGATCGGTCAATCAGTGGCCTAAGCTCCGTGTCAAGTCCCTAATAACCCCTTACGCCTTAATGTCATTGAATGAAAATTGATCGTCTGTGGAAGACGCTGTCTGATGACATACCTGGCATGTCGTTAGCACTGTCGTGGGTTGCATTAATACTGCGAGGGTTTAATGCTTTAAAACGACAGCGACTTATCGTAGGTTTACATTCATAGGTTCGCTTTCACGTGTACGGACAATCTTGCTGTTGGCATATTATGCCGCATAAAAAACAATGTCATCTTTACATACGTGACGAGCCTTCCGCTGTAGGTAGTTGGCGGTCTGCAATCAGCGATGGCCCTACCATTTACTGAGGCAATCACGAGACAACGCTAGGTTGACCTGCCGGTAGGTCGTTGATCTTGGCTTTGGGTCTATCACACTACATATTGCAATATTTTGAGCAACTACCGGCTGGCAAGTAATCCAGATATATATATTGGTTGTCCGGAACGATCATCCTCTCTTTTGACCCAAAGTGGGCAAGGAATACGTCGGCTGCGCTCTTCTGCATAGTTGCGTGTTACATTATGTATTTGCGATTCGCCTTTGGAACCAGTACCAGAGTTGTTTGCCCTAGGGGTACGATAGCCTAGACAACTGCTTGTGTCTTGTGAGTTTGATTCCCGTGTGATTCCATTGAAATCACGCCGCAGAAAATAGCAATACCTTGTGAAATACAAGGTATCAACATATAAATTGAAATATCATCGATGAAATTATAATGCCTACCCCCCTCCTGATATTTTTCATGTATATTGGTTTTTTTCACCTCTCTCCCTCTATATATTAGTACACGCATCAACCACGTAGGCGAAGCTTGCGTTTGAGGATGCAGACACATAACAAATGTTGAGTACATATCGCCGCAATGACCCTTTAAGAGAATGAAATAATATCTTGTCAATTGTCCATGTGTGCGATCAGGGCGCTGTAAGCTGTCTTCCGTCGGTCACGGTTTAGAACCCCCTCTACATATTTGCATGGCAATCAAATGCTAGCGATATACGATACGCTCATGAGGCTGCCATCGTGAGCACTTAAATCAACGAAACGGACGAGTAGTACACACATTTCTAATACAATAGTATAGACCAATCATCTAATTTGCTTTCTAAAACTTTGCCTATGTTAAGACGTTTCTCTTGTTTATTGGCGCAGTGAGCAAGCAAAATATATTCAAAATCCTCTGTACGAAAGGCAATTGCCTCGACAATTCCCACGAACGGCGCGCACCGTACGTTTTCTCTTTTGCAGCCGGAGGTGGGAAAATCCACCACCGGCGACCACACGCACTCCATCAGCGGTCTCAAGGGCTCCCCCGCTACCTCCGGGCTTACGTCTACCAAGCATGGAGAACTTCTGAGTGACGAAGCCCATATCGTTGAGCTAAAGACAAAGAACGGAAGGTAAAGTCCAACCCAGTTACGTCAGGGTTCGAACATTTATTTACGAAACATCATTTCAGCACTCATGACCGTAGCCGTTGTTGACTCTGAAACATGTGAATCTCGAACACCCAGTACCTGCTTTTCACCGGTTGCCACACGCCTTTCGTGTAGAAAACTCAGGGTGTTCTCTTATAGCTGTTCGTCGTGGATGGCTTTTGTCTCGCCCGATAACTTGACGGTCGAAACTCTTCATTATGATTTTGTTTTGCGACGCACACCCGTAACCGCCCAGTGACGACACACACACTGAGGGTTGGAGTAATTTGTTGGGTGAAGACCGAGTCCTGTGAGTTCGGGTCAGTATATTGTATAATCCCACGATCAAGAAAACCTTAGAAGTGAATAAGATCTTATCTAACCTCGCCTACTATTTTAGAGACTGCGTAAATGTTCCCCGCCTCCACATCAACGTTTTCAACGCTACTGACTGTGCGAAAAGGCATGCGGCCGAGATCAACTGGAAGGACTTTTACTGGCAAATGGCTCTTGGAGGTGCTCAGCAGCTTGTGCTCGGACTCCACAACCGTGGCACCTTCGACGATGTGCAGAAGCTCCCCATTGTCAAGGTGCCTAATGATACTTCTTCCGTGTTTTACAGCCAGCTGTTGTCCTCAATGTCGGTAGTTCGTATTTCCGTACTTTCTCTTGGTAACAGAGGCGATAACTGTATGGCTATCGAACACAGCTTTCTTCGCGGTGGAAACAAAGGGCACTATATGTTCTACAAGTTAAAACGTGAATACTAGTTGGAGAGGTGACATAGCAGCGATATATTCATACACCATTATGACCTTCCCCTTGTGCTATGTGCGAAGGCATGCTGATTCTTGTCAATTATGATCGCGTGTATTGCCCTTACCACATGTCCTGAAATGATTTTGCGGCTATGGTTGTCTTTCCCAGGTGAAAGGCAATGCAGACAAGACCGGTTCTTCTTCCATGGTGTACTTGGTCAACAGCTTGCGCGAGGTCATCAAGGCGGCTCACTCACTCATGAACGAACAGGCTTTATCCTCTGGTTCCAAGACGGACACGAATACTTCCGCTGCTGTGGTTGTGGAAAGTTCGCCGACTACTTACGGGGAGCGGACGCTTCGTGTCAGGCTCGCCGTTCCCGGTGACGGAGCTGTTGCTCCTTCACCGTGTAGAGGTTGAGCTTGCCAGGGTCCCTAAACGTTCGAAATACGTTAATAACATGCAATGCCGCAAATAGTTTCACCACGTAGACCCTGTTCGGGTGTTTCACGGACATGTGAGGGTGACCGAACGCCGGCGTTTCCAATTTGTGTGTTACACCAGACGCGAACTTTGGGTAGGTCTGTCAACAATTTGTTCCATTTAGGGTTCTCTATAACAACACGTATACCTGCAATTGGAACGGTGATAGTCTTCAACGGCTGGCTACGGAGGTATCGGGCTTGTGGGATTTCACTATCGGTGTTGTTCTTTGCTTTATGCGGGACCTGGAACTACGTACTCGTGCATAGAGTGGCTATAATATATGTTTTGCCGACGACAAAGTGAATGTCCAAACATTTTTTCGATCACCGGACTGGCGTTAAAATGGCATGGTCTGTTGGTGTTTCAGAAATCGAGTTTGTTCTCAGACAACAGAGTGATAGCTGGAATTCGCACTTGAACTAATGAGGAATAGGTCGCTGTCAGTCCATGGTATACTACTGCGAAACATACCATGGATGTATGTGCTTTAGGGGTCTCTCTACGCGAGGGGGTTTGTTGCGCTACATGGTGATTTGTGCGGTTGATGTATTTTTTGCTTCATGGGTTGTACCTGTGCATGCGGGCTCCTAGTTGAGCACACACACGCTAAATTCGAACACACGTGTCACGAGTTTGTACCGGTATTTATAAACAGTAAGAAGGGAAGTTGTGAAGATATATAGTGTTTTGGGTGGCATTTGGTTGTGTCGCCTAGGAGGTGTGCTTTGCTCAGAAGACATGGAACATCGTACCCGTCTGAGGAAGGTCACTGCTGTTGCGACCTAACTTGCGGTAAATTCATATTTTCTTGAATAGAGTATGTTGTTCTAGACAAAACCGGATCTGACGATGTTTCGTCGTCTGTTGGATATCCTCTATTGGGCTCAATGGCAGCTGCTTAATGGACAGTTTGTGATGCCAGTGCAATTTTCGACGCTGTCCTTCCAAGCGACATATCCTTGGCCTATTTCGTGTACGTTATTATTATCTGAAAATGAAGAACGAAAGTTGGTTGCAGTACCCTAGAAAATAATAACGGATCGCAACTTGCAATATTTTTTCCTCCTCTTCGACCGCATATGTTTTGCACCGTTTGACCTTAAACTGGTTTCGTTAAAATGTTAAGTTCGGCTTGCTGTACCATGGCAATCAGGAACAGCTATCGTTACCGCCTGAAGTGTGACTACTTTCAGCGTGGGCCTTGGAGTTGCTCATAGTCGATGTTGAACTTGAGTTGTTGCCTTTATGCTTGACCTTGGAACCTAGCCTTTGAATATGCAGAGTGACGATAAAATCTACACCATGCAAGTGCAGAAAATCCTGCCTCCGCTTTTTGTACTTTGGAGTCATCCCACGGTAGTGGTGCAGCAATAAGTCCCTGAACTCTTGACATGAGGAGCTCAATATCGCGCACCCGAAACAAGACTCTTAACATTTTCGTTAGCGCAACCCGATCAAAATGTCTTATCTGCTACCTGGTAGTCCGTAACCACATGTACTCGTGAAATACACCACACCACCCGGCAGTTTCTCACTTCAGGAGCTCAAGCGGTCAGGGACGTTTGGCCCCAAAAAGTGCAACCCCTACTGTGGGATGACTCTTTGTGTAAATACATTTCACTAGTCATGAGAAGAATTACCTCTAAGGTTGACGAAAGGATGGTATTTGTTTATTGCGAGTGAGTACCGTGCACGCGTAGGTAGTTTTCTTGAAGTTGTCTCCTTCCCATGATATACGTGGGCGGTAAAGACGCTCTTCAGAATGGACACAATGTAGTTTCGCTGAAGGCAACATGATATGGTGAAGGCGAGCCACGATACGTTTTATAATAGGTCTAGGAAAAATATCTTCCGGTCGCCTGGAACTCAAGAACTGCCCAAATACTGATAGATAATTTTGATAGTGGCAAACAAAAGGTTCCACGAACGGCAAGTTGTTCGAGTTGACGTCCGGGTTGCGCGTGTACGGCCGTTGAATACATTTCATATCGATTAAACATTAACGTTTGTTTAACTTGTCATTACACTCCAGCTGGAACAACTGGCACTGTAGGACGTGGTACGGAACTTTTTAACTCTAGGTGAGCCGTAGTGCACATCAATGAGCCCAAGACGTCACCCAGACCATAAAGTTAGAGAACATAGGAACACGTAAGTAACACGATGGACGAACCCATGGCCTTGGTACTACACAAAATCAGACTGAAAATCAAGTACGGCATTGCGCCAATGTTGGGCGAAGGAGCACCGTCGTTCAGGTAAAGATAGCGAAAACGTTCTACCTCTACCGTGGCACACGTCCAACGTCAAACAGGCAACAAAGGGCTCGACGCGCTTCCGGATGCATGTCGCGTTAACACTTTTGAAACTGGAAAACATTTTTCGGGACAAAACGACTTGGAGATAGTATAGGGAAGCGCTTTGCGATTCTGAAGGGGTTAAGTTAACGCAACAAGAGGGAAGGTTGGAGTAAGGAACCTGCTGTTCACGCAATAACGAGTAGTATGGTAAACAGGGTAGTAAGGTACCGGCCAGACTACTATATACCACTACTAACAAAATGACCCCTCACCCCCTGTACATAGCACACCTTCCTTCATGGTCAAACCCGGTGATATATTACTTGAGACAGCAGCATGGAGACAATAGCTGTCCCTCGTTACAGCAGTGGGCCGGACGAGGCTTCCGCCACACCCCAACTGATATCTATTGACGCGGACCCTCGAGCGACGATCACGTCGTTATCTCCGGGTTCAGCCCGTTTACCGTTACCGGTGCTAAATTGCTACCGATATCTCGTCTGTTTCTTCCACCGGGCCCACGTCCTTACTAAAGATCCCGGTACTGGTCAAACACCCGAATCTCAGGCAGTTGCGACCACCTTTGTAGGCAGCTAGCCCGATTTCCCGTCGGAAGCACCCGATTGGTCAGCGACTACGACTGACGCATTCCACGATAGCGGCGCACTATCCCTTTTCTTGGTTTTCTCACGTGAGCTCTTTAAAACAGCACCCGAACACCAATTTTGAAAAAAAAAAAAACAAGAAACCCGATGAACAAAACTTATGGCCTACCGGTAGGTATACCAAACATTCAGACCGAAAACAAGAACGGAATTCCGACCATTTTGGGTTAGGGAGCCCCGCAATTCAGAGCAAAAACCCCTAAAAGTTGTTCCTCTACCGTGGAACGTGTCGGCTGCGCCAAGCCGCGATACCAAGGCGGCCAATGAGAGCCACAAGAGGAAGGGCGGCGACGCGCGAAAGCACTTAGATTGGAAAACCCCAAAATCAAATAACCGAAGAAGATGTATGGTAGGCTGGACCTGAAGCCACGCGACATAACAAATTCCGGAGTTTGGCGGTTGTCTGAAGCGGAAGCGGCAACAGTTAGAGTTTAAACTCAAGGCGATCGGTTAATACCAGTCTGTTGTAGAGGGTGGGAAAGGTTCCCTATGAACTGTTGGCTTGAGTTGTGCCATCAGGGCGCTAGGAATTTTCGACAAGGCGACGTTCGCTGCGTGGACCCAAAACCGCCGTACGCACAACAAATAGGTGCAGCAGACGACCACTGTGTGCAGAACCAAAATAAAAACATCGCGATGAAAAAATTAATGGCGAATGCCGGTAGGTCGAAGTCCATCGATGAGGCCGAGAACCAAGTCGGTGCCTGGATCCACGACTTACGCTCGGACAAAGGGTCGGCCCGTTTGACCCCATCTATGATAAAATACCAGGCTGCTCGACTCCACCCGATCGTATTCGGACCCACCCCCCCCGCCCGACGGCCTGGAAAAATAGAAAAAACACAGCAACAACAAGGCTGCCTGGTACAAGAGGTTTCTTCGCGGAACGCCGCTACTCCATCCGGGCTGCAACACGAAAAGGGCAGGATTTATGCGGCAGTTGGCTGGCATCGCGTTGGGCGCAGTGAAGGTTTTACAGGAGCGTCGAAGCGTTGTGCCTGCAGCTGTGAATCTGTGCGAGGGCCCCACCGTTAGTGGTGATGGTATTTTGTTGCAAAGAGTTCAAAAGATCATTATTGGGCGAACGTTCCGCATGGACCAGAACCCGGTGTGCCTGCTGGCGACAAGACTACAGCGTGGCTTGGTCGTTGCTAAAGTGCCCGTTTCGTGACATGCTACCGATATGTTGGGTGTTACTGTTGCGTTTGTCTTTGTTCTATGTTTTTTCGCGAATGCGACGCACAACAACACGAGTACATAATATGTCACGGCAGTAGTCGTGATGTTAAATTCAGACGATACTACTACCGGTATACCGTACCTGTGTACAAAACATAGTATGATTTTTGTTGTTATGTGGATTGTAATGATCTGAGTACCGGTATCGTAAATTTGGTCTTTTCGCCTGTCTGCTTGTTTTTCGTTCTTCCTTGATCATGCATTCTTTCTTCCTCGCATGTAACCTAATGTACTCGCTTGCATATGTTCCGCCCCCGTCATGGTTGCGTTCAGCATTGCATGGTCGAATACCTTGTATTTGCAATGTATATCTATGTTCTGGAATTTTTTTACCTCGGGCTTGTCTCGCTAAGAGGATGCATCGGACCGGACACTGGTTGTGCGGGAGATTCATCAGATATGTGGAAATATCAGATTAATCCGGAGAACACACACTACTGTATGCTGTCCACTGTGATCCAAACGGAATGTGAAGTATGTGTGGTGCTGTCTTTACATGAAATCTGTACCTTGTACCCAACGACACCACTACTTGACCCTGTGCCCATTGTGATTATGTATCATAAGGAGATACCAGGTATCAATTATGTGGTTACAGGCTTAATCGCAACATATTCACTGGAACAACAACGAAGTGTCCTCGCACTGGGAACGAATAACGCATCTTAAGCTATAGGTAAGAATCATAAAACAAATATAATGAAATAAACAGAATAAAGTGTTTTTTGCCGCTGTCGCCCTCTCAAGGACCTGTTAACACAAACAGAGTAGCAACTAAACAAGCAAAGAACAAAACACTAGACAAAAAATCGGAACAATGTCTCGAATTACAAATCTAATTATGAGACTGCAAAGAGATAGCACCGGTTCGAGGTGGCATTCACAATGATTCCTTGCTAAACGATTCACCGGTTATTTCCTGCTTTCATGGACTGCGGCGTTCATACGCTCCTTTTCACGCCCCTTTCGTTTCTCCGTCTCGTTCTACTTCTTGGCGTCCTGGTTTGCATGCCATACCCAAATATATTTCACGTCGGCCCTGTGCCATCTGAGACATTCCACGGTAGAGGTGCACCACCAGCTGTTTTCGTTTATTTATCACCTGAGAAGCTCTGAACCTCGCCATAAACTGGGTTGTCAACGTAAAATAAAAGTTGAACGATGATCATACCCGTGTCTTAGGTGTACACACTCTTCAGGCCAAAAAAAAACCGGCATTCGGACAATTTTGGGTTAAGGACTTCGTCATTCAGAAACAAAAAAAACAAACATTGCTACGTCTACCGTGGAACGTGTCATCTCGCCACGAAACCACGAGCCGCTGTGACGTTCCCTTGGTGCCATATGCCAGCCTTGGTAGCCGTCGTGGGCCATAGTACCGGCTTTACCTCGAACAACAGAGTCGACATTTCCGTTGATCCCATTTTGGCTTAAAACACGGGGATGTATTCCGCCAGACATCAGGGCTATATATTTGCTGGTCGACGCGGTCCCGGGTAGTCCCCGCCGGCCATCGCCCGGAACAACCCCCGGCGAGTGAGTCGCTCAGGGTTAACTCGCAGTACCACCGCCACAAAATGGAGACGCTGTTTGCGGATAGTCGTCTAAATGCTCTCGCATTGTGCCTTCTTGAGGGGTTTTGCATACTATATGCGGTGGTCGCTGCGTCATTAGCAATGGAAACCAAATATTCGAAGGTAGAGCTTGCGGTGCGCGCTATGGAGCACAACGAAGAGCTCCACGACAAGAGTCTACGTCACACACGCGTGCAGCAGGGTCTTCATGGCCTTGGCCTTTAGAATGCCCCTTTCATCCTCAAAAGAGCGGTCTCTTTATCGTACAGCTCCTGCTTAAAACCGATCGAAGCATGCCTACGCAAGTCAACCCCGTCGTTTAATTTATGGTATACTGTCGGCGGTCTCGTTAATAATGCCGGCAATAAGCAATGATTGCAGTGTCTGTCTACATCTCCGGCCTGCTACGTTTTAAACGAGCGGCGAGGTGAGGGATGTCCGGTTCGGAGCCCATACCAACATGGTTTCCATCATATTCTCCGACACCTTGGCACCTGCTGCATTAAAACCGTTTACAATGACCGTAATCGTCTTCCGGACACCTTCCGCAGACTTGAAGAAAACGCCTGCA
The DNA here is from genome assembly GCA_037833945.1 of Alaria marginata. Lineage (NCBI taxonomy): Eukaryota > Phaeophyceae > Laminariales > Alariaceae > Alaria > Alaria marginata. The sequence goes on along the minus strand of JBBMKB010072333.1, from coordinate 1,683 downwards.
TATTAGGCGCAGAGTGTACACAAGACTGCTCTTTGCACACGAATTAGGGCCTCCGGGGTTTCCCTCTCGACGTCGTCATCCACGTAAACTCAATTGCTTCAAATGTCTGGGTCTTCACAGAAGCGTTCTAGAACCGCGTGTATCGCGGCGGCGAACAATCCTCTAAAAAGAAACGGTGATAGCACACATCCTTGCCGCCAATAGTTGGTGACGTCAAACCGTTCCTGTTGTTCACCGTCACTAGTATGCACGCGACCTTGCATGCTCTGGTCAAACTGGCAGCGAACGGCCATCATCGTTTCTGGCACATAAAAGCGCGCATGCACCAACCACAACAGCTCTCGGGCGACGGGGTCCTGTGCGCTGTGCAAAATGATAAAGGGTATGTACCGGGAACATTTCATAGCTCATCATTTTCCCCTTGTTTGTCGGTATCATTACACGGTTTCTAACAACAACAGCCCTTGGTTATATCGGTATCATTTATCAAACACTAGCAACAACACTTGGTGCTGGTCGGCACCATATCCCAAGTAAGCCAACGGTACCTCAGACCCAACATCAGCGACGACGATGACACTAACACGATCGCAGCCGTCGACGACGACGACGAGAACGAGGACGACGTGGGGTGGGGTGTGTGGCCGGATGGAGGAGATGGATCAAACGGGGTGAGTGTCGGGAGACCATGCGTGCACACTGCAGTTGGCTTCACATGCTGACCTGCCCTTACAACATTGCTTTGCATGATCGGGTTCTGACGGGCTTTCAATACCCGGTATTAGTGCGTGTAAGGTGTGATTTAGTTAACGGTTGTGGTATTTGATGGCACGATGCACGGAAGTCCGAAGGCGTTACCGGTTGTATCGAAATTACCAATAGGGTTGGTGTGGTGGAGCATCAGTTACACACTGTATTTGAAAACAAGCTTGTGATACGGGCAAATTTTCGTCGGTGACATACGATATAGATACTATTCTGCATAGGTGTACAACGAGTACAGACAAGTTTGAATGGTCTCCCGGCGATGCTGCCCCCGGGACCTGTGATTGCGACAAGCAGTATCGAAGGTACTAATATATGCGCTTCTCTATTATCATGTCTTCCCTCTTTAGTTTGCCGTTTTAGTTAGGCTACTTAGTTTTTTGTTTATCATTTAGTTTAACGCTTTTATCCGAAGTAACGTAACGTCAGCAACCATCCGGCGCACGCCCTGGTGGTAACAGTACGATACTATTACTGCACTGGGAGCCGGCTAAAAAGAATTTGTTTCAATGGAAATATCGTAGCAGATTGTATGACAGTGGGAGAAAGCCCTTGACGTTGAATTGTCGGGATTTTCATCATTGAACACCGCTTGGTCGGCTCACAGGTAGCAGGTTCCCGGTATCGGAGCATATCTGGGATTGCTGTTGTCATGTCTAGGTTTCAAATGTGTCGCTTACTATCACCGGCATTACGTAATAATGGAACAATACACCTCTTGTGTCTAATCTTTACTTCTCATGTGCTAGCAAACGACCTGTTGTCACTCCCCCTGCAGTCTTGCCGAGGTCTGTTCACTCTCCCTCGCAATCCCTGATACCCCCTGGTTAGCACACTTCTTGGTTAGCACACCCCTTGAAGTCCAGACAGGGTTTGTTTGTTAAAGTGTGTGCCTTGCAAGTGTTCTATACTCGTAGC
>JBBMKB010072322.1:0-13879 GCA_037833945.1 Alaria marginata | reverse complement strand
CAACACAAGGACGCGGGCGTTGACAGAGCATATATCGGTACTCGTACTGAGAGGAATCTCAATCTCATTGGTTTACCCGTCCTCGAATGTGCTCGTAAGTACTCTGGGGTTTGCGACACTTTCACGCATCGGACAGATCACGATCTATATTCATAGATCATCTATAAGTACAAGATCCTTTCTGTCATAATAACGTTGTGCAGGATTTATGTTTATACAGAACCCAGGAAACATGTGGTGGGTCATTCAGACGGTACCTCTTCCACCCGGCAACATAAGCTAGACCACGCACACCAGGTATCATCTGATTTAGACCAGGGATCTATCTGCCCTGAAATACACAGATCGTGAAATGGGATATGATCTGTCCTCTATGTGGACAATCTGATGCAGCCACTGAGGGCGACTCCATCTGCCATGTCCTACTCCCGCAACCGAGTATGCCAAGGTAATGATGCTTCGCTTTGCGGTTCTTCAGGGCGGCTTCTCTGCGAGCTGGGCTACAGCATAGCAACAAAGGAGAGCTGCAGCACAGCAGGGCTCTGCAAGCACTTGGTAGTCTAGCTATGAATAGAAGTTTAGCCAAGAAAGATCGAGAGAACTGTCTGTCAGTCGTGCTGCTGTACGCTGCACCTGGTAGGCCTCGTATACGCGAAATTAGAACTCACTCTTGCATCCAGGGTTTGGTCTTGCGGATGAGATCCAGCTTAGCTTCATCGAAGCTATAAAGGGCATCACGGGAATCCTTGCAAGGCACAGATGAGTCCACCGACGGGGCAGCCGCTCCCCCACCTCCATACGCTGCATCGGCCATGGTCAAACCAGTTGATAGTTTGAACTTTCGCACCTCTCGAACATTGCTCCACCATCCCCTAACCCCTTATTACACACGCCACGCAAAGTATATAAAACCTTCGATTCAAAAGCAACCGCCCTCTGGCAGTGGTCATCAAGTGCCTGGCTGTAGGGCCTGTGTGCACACATCACGTGCCTGGCTAGTAGTGCCTGACAGCAGTGCCGGACCTTAAAGTTAGCGAGAGAGCGATGGTGTCAGGGTCAGGAACCGCCGACCACGATAGAAATAGAGTCTGGGCGTTTGCCAGAGACAACCGTACCAAGGACGAGGCAGACGACAGTCGGCGACGGCACAAGGACGACCGCTCCCGCTCGCACTCCCCACCACGCTTGGCGCGCTGGGAGCGACGCCTGCGGGACGCAAAGAAGGACCACCGACCACGACTGAAGAATTGGGGTCGGGACAGGTTCGGTGTCGACGGAAGCAGAGCTGAGAAGGCCTTTGAGGCCCTGAGCTGGGAGGGCGGCGCACGGCACGGCGTCAGAGGGATACCTAGAGAGCGTCGCGACGACCTGACCCCACAAGACTTTTGGGAGCACTACGAGAAGAGGAGATTGCCGGTGGTTGTGTCGGGCATTCCTTCCCAGGAGGGATGGAGAGCTGAGGAGCGATGGACTTTAGAACAGCTGGATAGGAGGTGGGTCTATCGCCGAGAGCCGAGCCGAGAGAGCCGCAACCGTTGTTTGTTGTTTCCATTGTCGAGCAGACGAACACTTTTTGAATCAGGTTTCAGAACACGAGCGGATACATTTTTTTCTTGGTGCTTTGTCTTTTGGCGACTTTTCAACAAACAGCACAGCAACAAGCAACAAAAACGCCGTACGCCGTAAGCCCTAGCGTATGTTAGGTACCCTGGGTAGGCCCGCGGAATGCACGACGTAGGTGAGAGTACGTCCTACGTACAGCGATCGATAATAGCCGAGGCGAGAGAGCCTCGACCGTTGTTTTATTTCCAATATATGTTTGGGGGTACGTACGTACGTACGTACAGCGTACGAGTACGAGTGCGAGCAGTATTTTAATCAGGTCTCAGAGCGCGGCTGGATATTGCTTGTTGCTTTGTCTTTCGGTGAGCTTTCAACAGAAACAACAAGCCTTACTCGTAACGTACACCAGGTACCTGTATATGATAGCTGTACGGAATGCGCGGCGTAGGTGAGCCTAGCCGAGCCGAGAGAGCCGCGACCGTTGTTTTGTTTCCATCGTGTTTGGGGGTGCGTCGTAAAGAGTACGAGTGCGAGTGTACTATACATGTTTTTCTTGTTGTTTTGTCTTTCGGTGAGCTTTCAACAACAGCTCAGCAACAACAATGCCGTAAGCCGTAAGCCCTAACGTATACCAGGTACCCTGGGGAAGCTACTACGGAATGCTCGGCGTAGGTGAGCCCTGGCCGAGATCCGACCAGAGAGAGCCGCAACCGTTGTTTCTATTTCCACTATTTTTGGGGGTACGTGCAGCGTACGAATACGAGCAGTGAGCAGCAGTGTTCGTATGAAGTTTCAGAGCACAGCTGGACATTGCTTGTTGCTTTGTCTGGCGGCGACCATTCAACAGCAACCGCAATACCGCCAGCCGCAAGCTCTTCGTAACGTACTGTATACCCGCCTGCGTAGATCTACCGAATGCGCACGTACAGCTTACGAGTACGAGAGCAGCGGTGTTTGTTTCGAAGCACGGCTGGATATTGCTTGCTTGTTGTTGGTGTCTTGCGGTGGGCCTTCCAAAAGCAACAACAACGCCGTAAGCCCGAACGCAAGGTATACCTGGGTAGCTCTACGGAGTGCACGGCATACGACGTACCTCTAGCAGACCTCTAGTACACATTGTCTAAATACGAGACCACAAGCGGGCCCGGTGGTTGTGGTTGATAACTTGTATGATACATACACCAATGATGCTTTGATGTCAAAAATATGATGTACCTGGTAAGCTATAAGCTGGCGCTAGGAACACGCTCAGCAGGATATTTGTAACTGTTGCCAACATGTAAGCTTTGATGGTCGGCGTCGGCGGCGGTCGAAAAATCCGGCCTCAGCGATCTCAAAAGGGGTCTCTATTTTTCGGCGCCGTGTAAATTAGAAACTCGCATTATTTCTTAAATACATGCTCGTACGAGTATGACGACTTACCGGCTCGTGCAATTAAATGCGTAACGGGATGGTGCTCGTTGCAGGCCGGCCCATCATGTTTTCCAAACTCGTTGTGTGTTTGTTTTGCGGCTACATACATAACTACGCCCGTGTCGTTTCCATCGGTTTCCTTGGTCACAAATGTTCCCTCTTTGCAGGTTCAAGGATTGCAAGCTCAAGTGCGGAGAAGATGACGACGGATACTCCGTAAAGGTGAGCAACAAAAAACACTCAAGAATAGTATTATACGGTGCAAGATACGTAATGAGAAACCGAAATACTATCACAGGCTGGGTTTCTCATTTGGGAGAGGGTGCTCTCTACACTATCTTCAGTATAATGGCTTCCGAATTTATCAAGTTCCTGGAGATATCTGCCTGCCTTTCTTATTATTGTTTTTCTTACTACCAATAGGTGCCCTGCACTACTGTATGCGTACACGTATGACTCCGACATTCAACAACAACAACAACAGTTTTCTTTTTACGCATGAAGATGAATGGCACAAACATAACATTCCGTTACGTACCCCTCGAAGGTACCACCTCTAATTTTTTGAAAATCGCATTTGCTCGACTTCACATATCTTCCTTTCCACTTGAAGGTGAAGGTGAAGTACTTCTTGCGCTACTTAGAGCACCAGAAGGACGACAGCCCGCTGTACGTTTTCGACAGCCACTTCGACGACCACGCGGTGGCGAAAGGACTTCTTGAGGATTTTCACGTGCCCAGCTACTTCCCCGATGACCTGTTTTCGCTGGTGGGCGAGAGGCGCCGACCACCCTACAGGTGACTTTCATGCCGATTTTTTTTATTTAAACATGTTTTGATGAAACATCATGTTTTTTACATGTCTTTTGGAGTTTATTATGCTGTTTTCAGTCCACGATTCATGTGGTTTTTCGTCTCGGGTTGGCTTGGTCTGGCTAGGCTAGGCTAGGCTTAGCTAGGCTTGGCTTGGTTTGCCATGCCTTGCCTTGCCTGCCTTAACTTACCCATCCTTCCGTTCCCTTCCGTTCCCTAACCTTATATTTCCTTACCTTACCTTACCTGTTATTCCCTTACCTTGCCTTGCCTTGCCTTGCCTTACCTTACCTCACCTTACCTTACGTTGCCTTGCCTTGCCTTACCTCACCTTATCTTACCTTTTCTTACTTTACCTTGTCTTTTTTTCGCTTCCCTCCCCTCTCCGTCCATTCCCTTACGTTACCTTGCCTTATTTTTCCTTACCTTGCGCTGGCCGGCTAAAGGTGGTTCTTAGTCGGCCCTAAGCGATCTGGGACGTCCGTGCACATAGACCCGCTCGGTACAAGCGCGTGGAACACTGTCGTCAGCGGAAGGAAGCTGTGGGTGCTTTTTCCGCCTTGCGTGGACAAGAGCGTGGCCAGGGGCAAGGAGATGATCAGGCAGGGCGAGGACGACGAGCCGGTGAGAGCAGATCGCGCGACCATAGGTGCTATAAGCAGAAGGGTTGTTGGTGCTAAACAGAAGGGCTGTTGGTCACAAACAGAAGGGCTGTTGGTGCTAAACGCAAGGGCTGTTGGTGTTGTTGGTATCCAAGGGTAGGAATGAAACACGAAACCAGATGCGGGTCCGAATTTTATGACAGGTTTAGGAAGGCTACCTACTATTAATAGACTGTACGTGTACCGTAGCGAGTGATCCCTTCTAAGTAGCAGCAGGTAGTTTTGTGTCCTCGCTGTAAATTTGCTTCAGATATCCGAGGGTTTTGGGATGTTCTCCCGGGCTGAGGAGCATGAAGGAAACGGCATTACCTATGAAAACTGTTGGCGCGCTTTCCTTTGGTGTCAAGGGGCGACCGTGTTTATTTCATGAGTTTAGGAAGGCCACGATGTATCCTGTAAAGTTACGTCAACGTAGCGACTACAAGATGTTTAATCGCAATCGAAACCGGACGGGTGCCGACAGATCAATTACTTCGTGGACCTGCTGCCGCGGATACGACGCAAGTACGGGGACTCTATCAAGATCTACGAGTTCGTGCAGCACCCCGGCGACACCGTCTTTGTGCCGGGAGGGTGGCACCACGCCGTGCTTAACCTGGACGACACGATCGCCATCACGCAAAACTTTTGCAGCCGTAACAACTTCGAGAAAGTGAGCACGCGCGTGACATGAACATTGACTGTTGAATATGGCTGTGTATGACCGATGCATTTGATATCGATCGGGTAGAGGTAGCGAGGTAGCTGTTAGACTGATCCGGAGGGGCCCAATGGGATGGTCAACGAGGAATAGATCAATAAGTACCTATTTCTAACGAGAACATCTAAAAAAAATTGCAGCCGCACCAACTTCCGAGAAAGTGAGAATACATGCTTTATTTATTTATTTTTATCGTCGCTTTTAGTGTCCAGCTCAACTCGTAGGAGGTTTTGCAGCCGCAACAACCTCAAGAAAATGGACGCGTCAAAAATATGAACGGATTTTGTTGTGTATGACCGGTATATGAGCCTCGATCTGTACTTCGATTGGAAAACAATACTGAGACGACCATTGCTATTGGCAATCGATCAAATAGATAAAGTTATTGAGTACAAACCTTCAGAGAGAAAGACATTTAAGTTTCCTACGTAATTTTCTAGTTACCTACGAAGTGATAATTTTTTCCTACCTTTTTTTCGGTCTTCGTATACGTATTGCATAAGGCGTCCTCACTGCTGACGCCAGTTTGTGGCTCGCGGAGCTGATACAATTTTTTCTAGCATTTCCCAAAAATAATTATTCGCTGTTTTGGTTCGCGGGGCTGATTTTAGCATTTCCCAAACGAAATCATCGCTGGATGCGACCAGGTGTGGCGAAAGACTCGTAGGGGCCGTAAAAATATGGCTTTCAGGTGGCTTCGAGAACTAGAGAAGGAGTACCCCAAAGTTGCTGAGACAACTCCACGTTTGAAAATCCCGACCCTGAGCACCGTTTTTTCTGTCAATTTTATAGTTATCTTGAGAAAACAAGCCTCAATTACTTACAGTCGAATTTCTTAAGTCCTTTTAGAACTGCATCCACGTTTTTTGGGGGAAAATGACTTGGAATTAGTGTGGTTTAATTTTTTGCAGTTCTAAGAGTGGCGCCCCCTGTTTGTATGCGAGCAGGTATGGCGAAAGACACGAACGGGCCGTAAAAAGATGGCTTCCAAGTGGCTTCGAGAACTAGAGAAGGAATACCCCGAGCTCGCCGAGACAGCCCGACGTTTGAACACCGACGACGGTTTCGTGATGGACCCGGGGGGGGGAAGGAGGCGCCGGGCCAACAGCGATCGAGATAGCGATGGCGATGGCGAGGGTGACGGCGGTGGGGTTAACGGCAAGCGGAAAAAGAAAGGGACGAAGAAAAGTAAGAAGAAGAGTGAGAGCGATGAGGGGGGGGGCGGGGGCGATGAGGGGAGCGGTGGTTCTTCACCTAAGAGGGGGCGCAAATACGGCAGCGATGGTACCGCTGGGGAGGAGGACTCTCTTACCCCGCCCTCGCGCAGTGGTGGCCTCGCGTAACTGGTGGCCTTGAGCAAATATGTCTAATACGTATGGCAGCGATGTTAAGGCAGAGGACTCGCTCACCCCGCCTTCGCGCAGTGGGGGTGGTGACCTCGAGTAACTGGTTATTCCACCCTGGTGGCCTCGCGTAGCTGGTGGCCCTGGCCCAGTGCCTTCCAACAAAAATATCTCAAGACGGCAGTTTAGGGGTGTAACGGACGGCATTTTTAGAAAAATGACGTGACGGACGCTTGCTAATACCGTACCTGCTACCTGGTAACTTTTGGTGTGGAAGGCGTTTAGCCCCGCCCGGGTGGGCCTCGAGGAACGATATCTAATGACGGCAGTTTAAGGGTGTGACGGACGGCAATGCAAGTACGGCAGCGATGCTACCACCGAGGAGGACTCTCTCACCCCGCCTTCAAGCAGTGGTGGCCACGAGCGAAGATGTTTAATGGCCGCAGTTTAGAGGTGTGAAGGACAACAATTTTCGAAAAATATGACGTGACGGACGCTTGCCGGAGCTACTAGATTTTAGCGTGGAATGCGTACGGCAGCGATGTTGTCGCCGAGGAGGAGGACTCTCTCACCCCGCACTCAAGCAGCGGAGGGGGGTGGCCTCTCGTAACGGGTGGCCCCGCCCTCGCTTCGTGGTGGCGGTGGCCTCTCGTCACTGGCGGCCTGGTCCGGCCCTGGTGGGCCTCGGGTGATGGTGGAACTTGTCGGTAGGTAGACACGTGTGCCTTGTGTGCGCTTTGTGCTGGTTGAATTATGTGTAAGCTCGAAACCGGACAGGTCGAATGACTGTAAGCTCGCAAGCGGGCAGGTTGAATTAGGTGTAAGCTCGAAAGTAAACAGCCGTAGTTGTCTGATTATAGCATCTTGCTCTTGGCCGCAGAGGAAATTGGGCCGGGATTTTTGTGGGTTAGTGTGGGTACCCGGCATCGAATCACTTCTGTCCCGTATGCCTTGTGTGTGCTTCGTGTTGGCTGGATTATTTGTAAGCTCCACACAGCGGAAAGCCGTGGTTATCTGGTCATGGCGTCATGCTCCTGTCCGTAGAGGAAACTTGGCGGGGCTTCTTTATGGGTTAGTGTGGGTACCCGGCGAATCACTTCTGTCTTGCCGTGTGTGGGTGTTTAAGGTCTTATTGTTTTGCCCGGGGGCTGCACGGATTGCCCATCTCGGTATTTCAGTTCGGTAAACATACTGGTATTTTATGCCCCTTCTGATTCTTGTTTGGCGTGTTTGGCGCGGTGCGATTGGTGCCGGTTCGGCGAGTTTGGCCTCAACAAGGGTGTCATGAAGTCCGAGCAACGTGAGACTGGCTCTGTAATAATAGTAACAAGCCGTAGTTCAGTCTGTCGGCTATAGGTCGTTGACTGACGTTGTGTTTCAAATATATATCCACACCACGTCTTAGGTGCCTCCCGTTGCACGCTGTCTCTACCGTATCGGCACAAACACCACAACTCTTAGGAAACAGTACGCGGTCTCTGTAACCCCGCGCACACTCTATTTCCGCCCGTGAAGAGCCAGTCGCGTCTAGACGAAGTTGTGGGCGATGGTGTTTGCTTCAGTTTTATCGAAGCCTGGTGGAGAACATACTCATTCGACGGGGATAAGCAACATCAAGCGGGCGAGGTCATGTCGCGACCCAATCACCTAAACCCGGATATAGGACAAAAACGTAGTTCCAGCATTTGGTCTGAATCGCTCACAGAATGAACGAGCGAGTCAATCACTGTATAGTACGATTGCAGACGGGTTATTTTTCGATTTATTTCACGTCAATCGGCGAACCCTCCGCCTGTCGCCGAAGATCTGAACCTGTTCGCTGATGCCCCTGCACAACTCCCCCAGGTTTGCACCCGCCGTATTTCCGCCCCCACTTTCCCGGGCGCCACTACTAATATTCTGAGTGCTATTAGTGCTGTCGTCAGTTTGTTCTTCGCCGATAGGAGCGACGGCCGACGATGCAGACCAACATACGCACTTGACGTGCTGCAAACCGAAGGTTTTCCACAGCGGGGAAGGCTGGTACACGTATATCCTGCCAAGCAGGTGTTCACCAAACAGGGCATTCGGAACAGTACAAAGCATTCGCAAGAGGATCATTCAGAAAATGAATTGGAAACTGACAAAGCATTCCAAAAATGGACATGATATGTGCTGAGGGGTTTGGTGGATTGGATCATTGATTCGATTTAACGAGCCATCCACGTTTCGTTTAACTAATTTTCGCCGTTCGGAGCGACGACCGACGCCGACCACCCGCGCACTTGACGTGCTTGCAACCCGAAGGATTTCCACAGCGGGGAAGGCTGGTACACGTATACACATCCTGCCATACACGTAAATGCTGCCAGGCACGTCTTCACCAAACAAAACATTCTGAAAAAGGATAAAACTTTCGACACAAGAACATGATATGTGTTGTGGGGAGGGGTGGATTCGATCTTTGATTCAATTTATGGACGCATCTACTTTTCGGTGAACTTTACACTTCGTGTCGCGTAATCCGGCGTCCCCGGTGGTCTTGCTGTAAACTTGATACCCTTAGGTCGATTTCGCGAAATTCAGCCCCCCACAGGTCTTGCTGCAAACCACGTACCCTTGCGTCTAATTCGCGAAATTCAGCCCCCCACGGGACTTTTTCTTGGGCAAAAATTGACATGTAGATAGCGCCTAGCGTGTGTATGCACACTTCGATACAAGTCGACGAGGGAAGAAAATGCTGAACCCTTCTCCCGATAAAAATGAAAGCATGCACCGTAGTCGCGCGGGGGGGGAGGGGGGGGGCTGCAAAGCGGCCCTGGATCTGAGTTTCGAAAAGGGAGGGAGTTGGAGAAAAAGGGCAACGATACTAACGGCAGCCAAGGACACGAAAACAAAATTCCCGATATCTCACTCTTATTTCCGAGACTCAGACAGGGGGGGTACGCTAAAATCAAGTAAAAAACAAACCAAATTTGTCTTTGTTTATTTCTTACAAAAATCCCTACCCAATACGATTACGAACCGCAATTTATTTTTCAATCGGACATAGTAGCCAGTGTGGTGTCGTTTTCTCTGTAAATGTTGTGCGCTCCTCGCAGAATGGGGCGCGGGGGGGTGTAAGCAACGCTTCATGCTTAACCGTAGGCCGTAGAACCGCAAACCTCGCATCCCCACAATGCCCAGGGCACGTCGAGTTTTCCCCGACCAGGCAGACAACGCGTGTACCATGCGCGAAGCGCCGTGGGGTGCTCGGCGAGTCGTATGAAGGGTGAGCTGCATCCTACTAAGAACTGCTTGTGAGGCGGACTTCGGCACCGTAAGCGTACTTTCTTGCATGTGGATAACAGCTTCGCATGCACAAATTTGCTGCGGCACCTGAGAGGCTCAGTCGATTCTGCGTCGCATTCTTCCTGGTCGAACTCCTCCCTTGTCACAACGTGCCAGAACTGCGCATCGTCCTCGTAATGGGGATCCTCCATCAATGGTCTGTCCCTCAAGATCGTCACCCAAGGCTCGTCGTCTATTCCGCCGCTCCTCGTTGCCCCCCGGCCCTGCGTGCCGTCCAGCTTTGTGTCGAGCTGCGGCTGTCGGCGCGGTCGGCGGCGCTTGATGGTGATGTGCGAGCAGTAGAAGTTCCTGAATACAATTGCGTCCAATCTACGCGGAGATTCTGTCTGCTCATTATGACACGAGTGGCATGCACACGAGTACATGATGGGATCGGAGGACGAGTTGAGTGATAGTCGAAGGTACAAAGCTCTAGCAGCATGCCGACACTACTGCTGGTGTACATAGCATACGTACTGGCTCAACAGTAGACTACCGTATTACTGATATTAACAGTAGTACACTACTCAAGATTCCTGAACACGATTGCGTCAAAGCTGTGCAGACCCCGTCTAAATCATACCTGGTACCGTACTTGGTATGAATGCATGAATGCGAGTGGCATGCAAACGTTCACACGATGGGAGTGGAGGACGAGTGAATGAGTGTAGGCCGAAGGTATAAAGCGCCAAGGATATCAACAGCAAAAGTAAAATATGAAACGTACTGGAATACCAGGAGAATACTGCTGTATTGACAGTAGACTACAGTACGCGACAGCAGTTAAGAATCTCCTATTTTGGCTAAGGCTCGCGGCTTATTGTGATGTCAACGATGAGCACAGGCTCTTAGAGACTATTATATACCTGGTAGGATTTAGAGTCACGTCCTTGCTGAGCACAAATGCTTAGTTGTAAATTCTTAAACTACATAAAACCTCAGCCTGAAATTCTTAACTGCCAAATTCTTAACCATGTCGCGTACTGTACTATTAATAGTCTAGACTACAGACCTGGTAAGCAATAACAGGGAGAAGACACTGGACACGGTCGCATCAATTCTGCTCGTAGACTCCGTCAATATTTAGTTGATGCGAGTGGCATGCACACGACAACTACCCGAAGGTGAGAGTGGAGGACGAGTGCTGTTGTACTCAACATATATATTTTTTAAACGCTAAGGATGCCAACGATACGACCGGGTACGTACTGGTACAACCGTAGACTTTTGTGTAGTAGCAGACTCTGTAAGCAGTAGAAGTTTTAAGTTCCTGAAGACGATTGCGTCAAATTTACGCGGAGACTTCATCTACTTCCTTATGATAGGAGTGGCAGCACACGATCACACCATGGGAGTGGAAGACGGGTGTAAGTCGAAGGCACAAAGCGCCAAGGATGCCAATTGCCAACACTACTGCTGTACCTGGTACGTATTATTCTTACTGGTATATACAGTATACGACTGGTACTGTTTTTGACAGTAGACTACTACTACTATTAATACTACTACTACTACTACTACTGCTACTACTACTACTACTACTACTACTACTATTACTACTACTACTACTACTACTTCTACTACTACTACTACTACTACTACTATTAATACTACTACTATTAAATACTACTATTAATACTACTACTACTATTAATTACTACTACTACGACTACTACTACTACTACTACTACGACTACTACTACTACTACTACTACTACTACTGTAGTCTACTCGCTGTCTTGGACTTGGCTAACTGTACAGCACAGCAGCAGCAGCAGCAGCAGCAGCAGCACGCGTCGTGTCAAAAAGCAGTTGCAAAACGAAGTAGAGGGGAGAGGGTATCCTTTTCGGAGGCGAGGCGCCGCCCGTCACAATGACCTACGCTATAATACGCATACGAGTATGACTGCTGTGTATGATAGATATATCACCTGTGGCTTGTTGTCCAAGAAAGACACCTCGAAGTAAATTGGGCACGGCTTCGTGTGTCGGCTTCGCACCAAGGGGCCAACGAAGGTGGGGATCGCATTGGGGGTCCGCCTTTGCGCTGCCACACCTCCCCGATCTGTCTCCATGCTCAGGTCTCGGTATCCTCTATCCTCTACAGCCAGCGCTCTGCATCTCGTCGAGTCGAGTTCTCTGATCTCTGAGAAGAAGTGCTTGGTTCCCTCGTCGCGCGCTGATCGTCTGATTTGTTGATTGCGCCGCGTTCTTCACGTAGTTTGTAGTTTACTGTTTGTTTTACCAGGTACGAGTTTGCCAGCCCGAAAGCTCTTCCTTGATTGTTGAAAGTGAACCCAATACCAGCATACTCGTAGCAGTAGTGTGTTGCCCCCGGAGCTCCCTGATTAGGGGGGGCAACATAGTTACGTCTGCGTGTGGTGTATGGTGTGTCGTTTTGTCGTTGTTGTCGGAATAAAAACACAAAAGTGAAAAATAACCGACGTATGATGAGTAAACGGTCCAAGAAGCCAAAAACAAAAGCACGGAACATTCAGGGCATTGAGCACCATGATAACAGCATAACAGCAACATGCTGGATGCTCCCCGAGCTCCTTGGTTATGAGGGGCGTAGAAATACGTGGCTACGTCTGTAGGTGTTTTGTTATATGTCGTTGTTTGTTTCGTAAAACAGTGAAAAAATAACCGACAACAATCGCAGGAAGAAGCAAGAAGAACTGAGAAAGAAGAAAGCAGCGGTTTCAAATATTCGAGGGGATTTCAACACGTAAAGGCTTGTTTCATCCGGGAGACTCCCCCTGATTTTTGTGGGTGGGGCGAGGCTAGTCTCACACGCTTGGAGCTGCTGGCTGAGCACCCTGGGTGAGGAACATAGCCAAGCAAGAGCACTGAGAGCGTTGTGTGGTAGGCTCTGAGGACAGCTCGGTTGGCGCTGTGTGGTTTTATGGCATTCTGAGGCTCAATGGATGTCAGGCTTCCTAATCAGGAAACCAAGCAGAGGAGCATCGTGCACCACCTATGATACTCTGCTTTGGCTTAGCGTTGTGCACATCGAGCACCTTCGAGCAAGCACGACGAGGGTGGAACTAAGGGTCTAGGCCCATGCTGGGCCTTGATAAGGCAATTGATAAGGCAGTGCTACCCTGGGTCCTGCTCCATGTGGGTTCCGCCGTCGCAGCGCTCGTTTCCATAACCTGTTTTGTTGACGTGCTGTGTGATGTTTTCGTACCCCTGCTGCTGTGGTTGTTGGGGTTGTTGTGGTCAATATAGGTTATCACCATGTTTACCGGAGCAACGAAGATTGTCAAGCCTGAGGGCCAGGAGGCCGATGAGTTCGAGCAGACCGTAGCTCAGGAGCTCTTCAACCTCGAGGTGAGTCGATATGGCACTGCTTGCTGATTGCTTCCGTTGTGTGCGTTGCTTGTACGTACGGTTAGTCTCGACGGCTGCGCTGCAAGCATGCCTACCTCTGTCTCATCTGATAGCTTTCTTACACAGGTACCAACCAGTACAGAGTAGTCGTAAGACTTCCAATTTCGTACACACACCGTTATGTCTGTATCGAAGTAAGTTTAGTCGACGGGATTGCTTGCATCGCTTCCTTGTTGCGTTGCTTGCATTGCTTGTATGGCGCAGCACCTCAGCCTTTAGCGCTGCAAGAATACCCTTTCAGGTTGCTGGGATGCTCGCTTGCTGCTTTCTGACCAGGTACCTGGTATGTTTTAGTCGTGGACTTGTACTCAAATTTCGCATTATTAGTGCCTGTGTCGAGGAGAGGCCGAGGGGAGGCCCTCTGAAACTTGGTGTCTAGTAGTTGAGTTGCAGCGGTTGGAGGAGGCTGCAGTGCAGTCGCTCAGTCGATTTCGAAGTATTCATTGGCTTACAGTAGTAGAGCTCGTGCTTATGGAGTGCGGACTACGACTGCAGATGCCGGTAGCGCGCCAGCCAAAACGCAGGAACAGACGATTGACGTGATGGGGCCCTATTGATGATGAGGTTTTCGTTTGTCTATTACCGTTCTTTGGTTTTTTGCAGGGCTGTTCACGGGTCGGGTCGTGTCGTGTCGGGTCGGGTCGGGTCGGGTCGGGTCGGGTCGGGTCGGGTCGGGTCCGGTC
>JBBMKB010072300.1:0-13880 GCA_037833945.1 Alaria marginata | reverse complement strand
GCGTAAGCAGATTCGAACTCACAACCCCAACCTTAGTAGTATTCGAGGTTAACCACTAGACCACCGGGGCGACCGGCACTAAATACAGCGGGTGGGCTCCCAATAGTGCCGGTTGAATAGTGCCACTTCCCTCTATAGTGCCGGTGGATTCGCTTGGCACGACTGGAACCCTCTATAGTATAGTAACTATCTGTAGTAACCCTATCCCCAATAGTGCCGGTGCCCTGAATAGTGCCGGTATATTGGGCCGGCACGTGTAATACCGGCAGTATCGGGAGGTCCCCACTGTAGTTTGTCCCAAAATTCTGAGTGCAGTTCTAAAGTTTTTTACTTGCGCGCCTTCTCACCTTTTCCGACCTTCTCCAGCGCTCCTGCCCCGTCCTTGTTTTCCTTTTCCCCGTCGACGTCTGCCGGCAACCCTTCCTCCTCCTGGCCGCCCTTCCCCCCTCGCTCTTCTTCTGGTGTCGCCTCGGGGTACTTGCAAGTCGCAAAGGGGTTGCAGCGGCCGGGCGTGGCGGGCATCCTTTAAATTTGTATTCATCATATGGCACGATCGTAGATTGCCTTGATTTTCGTAGGTACAGTACCAGGTGTTGTGCCGTCGCGATGCGGCACTCGATACCGTATGATACGATTTGACGTACACAAAAGACGGCCAGACTAAATATAAAAAATTATTTAGCATACTCGAGTCATGCCACGGTACAGTAGGGGTGCAGCAGTAAGTTCCTGATCTCCTGGCATGAGGAGCTCAACATCTCACCCGAAACATAAGTTCCGAGATTTTCGTTCGCGCAACCCGATCAACCTTTCTGTCCGCTAGTCCTATAACAAATACACTCGTAAAATGATCATACCGACTAGTAGTTCCTCACTTCAGGAGCTCAACCGGTCAGGAACGTTTGACCCCAAAAAAGTGCAACCCCTACCGTGGGATGACCCACTCATATGTACGTGAGCTGTGAGTTCAATCAATCAACCGGGTGATCGATGCTCGGCTTTTTCAATATGCTGCGTGAAACGTCGGTCGCGCGTGCTCTATATTTCTCGCGATTTTTTTCTCCGTGAAGGAGGATACTACAGGTCAGCAGTCAGTGACAAGCACGAAACAACGCAAAGTATGAAAGATATTCCCCTGAGTGAAGAAATTAAGCATGGGATTGCTTGCGCTCAGTGGATTTTTTTTTTCCGCCCAAGGTGATGCGACAGAAACTATTTCCGTTGCGCTGATTGGCACGTCTCACTATAGATGAAATGCATGTGGCGACTATAAATAGGGACCCACGGTAGGCAGGGCTGCTTCTAGACCCTTTTTTCTACGAGAAGCTTAGGGCTACCCGCGCGAGCGCCAGTCCTGTGACTCACAAATAAAAACAAACATGTCCTGCCAAAGACGCCATTTGTTAAGGTACTGTATTAGAGGGTATTATTGCGGCAGAACATAGTATTATACGAAAAATCGGACCGAAATTTGGTTATATAGTAAAGGTTGGGGAATATAGATACCAGGTATATATATTTGTGTTTATCGTTGGTCCTGGGTACCATGGTCCCCCCGTATTAGTCCGTCGGGCCACTATTAATAAATAATAATGGTTCAAAAAGGCTATAACCAATAACCCAACCGAACTACTGTAAGCCTTATACAACCTACAAACGCGGCTGCCTCCCCCACAAGACCTAAACGTTTTTCCTTGTAAACCCAACCGAACTACTGTAAGCCTTATACAACCTACAAACACGGCTGCCTCCCCCACAAGACCTAAACGTTTTTCCTTGTATATACAGTAAGTAAACTCCGGTCGGTGTCACCTGTGGGCCGGGTTCGCCGGCTTCCCGGAGAGCTCGGTGCTGCTCGGCTTCCGCTTGGAGCACGTGCAGCCGGTTGAGAAGGTCGCCGAGAGCCTGGCTGTGCTTTTGCCCGCTCTCGTCCAGCTCGTCGCGGAGGTGGTCGTTGAGGGCGGCCAATATGGCCAACTGCGGTCGCGGTACGTACACAGACAAATACATTTGTATATTTATTAATCTAGTATTTCAAGACATTCATAAATTGATTAATTTCCACGCTCGAGGGAGACACTATACGATATTACCCCCCTTCTAGCTTCAAACATCATTTTTTTTTTTAATATATATATTAAAGCATCATATCATATATATATGACGCGTTATCAATCATCGTAGGTAAGTCAAGGGTAATATAAGTACATACAGAGGATTATATATAAGTACACGTAAATTTAGGTAAGTAGGGACAAACATAAATACACACCAGGTAAAATATGATGACGTTTTTGTTGCGGGCGATCCGGTAATGAACCCTCAGTTAGTTGACTAAACGTCGACGGCTGATGTTATACCTTTTTCTTAATAATATTTAAACATCAAAAATAAGTAGTGAATGCAGTTATAAGCGGGGTAGTAAATAAGGGAGGTGATTTTTTTTTTTTAATGTTTAAAGGAGACGATATATAATTCATACTATGAATACTGAAATATTTCAAGACATCAATTATTTTCCACCCGTGGAAGCAGACGACTTATTTTTTTCTAACAAATTCCGAAGTTATTTGGAGCGGCAGGCCAATAAAGATGATGGTTTGTTTTCAATGGACGTCAGTCAGGCCAGAAGCCAAATAAACAACCCAGCGCCCGTCCCATTTCGCTTCGTGTCATTATTGGCAGAGCTTTTCGCATCGGGATTCTTCGAGAAAAACGACAAAAAAAAATGAATGAAAAACAAAAGTAACACAAAGGATGTACACACTCAAACCAACATCATATCGAAAAATATCTCAGCACGTGATCGCCTGTACCCTGAGAAAACTAGAGCGGGCTTGCGTAGAGTAGTATCGCAAAGGCTTCGTAATTTTTTACTCGGGTTGGATAAAAAAAAATACGCGTCATGAAGGAAAGTCTTCGCATACACAGTAAGTATATGCCAGCCGGAAATACCGGCCCTTGTAGCGGCAACCGGTACTAACTACTCCGCGTACTGCCACTGCTGGTTGTTCCCATCTGTGCCAACCGATTTCACAGGCACTATAGCGGGCA
This sequence comes from Alaria marginata, assembly GCA_037833945.1. Lineage (NCBI taxonomy): Eukaryota > Phaeophyceae > Laminariales > Alariaceae > Alaria > Alaria marginata. The sequence continues at coordinate 10,826 of JBBMKB010072300.1, read as the reverse complement.
ACCGGCACTACTCAACCGGCGCTATAGAGGGACCGCTACTGTACGTCCGTACCTTGTCTTCCACAGGCCAGGCGTCGACGTCGATGTCGAGGTTAACTCCTCCAGAGTCCAGAAAGAACGCGGCCTCCCACCCTCCCAGGGCCTCGATAATCTCGCGAAGCACAACCTGTGGATGACGCGGGTATTGTCGGTCGCGGCACGACTACTTTGGGATGAGCCAACAAGAGAACCTATCTTCAAAATCGACACAGAATATATCAACCCCTGTTATGTAGTTAGTGACGGAGTGGTCTACTATTTACGGGGGAACGTAGTTAATAGGGGACCTACGATAGACACAAAAACCTATATATTTATCTGTTTTTACAACCAATATTTAGTCCTGTTAACTACATTCCCCCGTAATAAATAGACTAACAAAGGATGTGCCGTGAGTTCGAATCTCGCCAGCTTCAAGCTTATTATTTTCAAGCGTGCGCGCTTGAGAGTGTTGTGAGTATTAATAGTTATGATATTTAGTGTATTCCTATTTATATGATACGACACTTGTCCTACGACGAGGGGAGGGTCTCCGGAGATCAACGCTAGCGAGGTTGGTGCTACGAGCTCCAAAACATGTATTTTGTTAGTTACCTGGTATATACAGTACGTATTATAGAACTATCCACTAGACCACTCAGTGATCTATTACGGGGAACCGTAGTACATAGAACCTACGGTAAACACAAAAAACTATACCAGGTATATTTATCTATTTTTACTATGATGGGGGGCCATAGTAAATAGGACCGAATATTGTGAGTAAAAATAGGTAAATATAGAGGTTTTTGTGTGTACCGTAGGTCCTATTTACTATGGTCCCCCGTAATAACAGTATTTGGTCCTACTTACTATGATCCCCCGTAATAGTGGAAGTGACTGAGTGGTCTAGTGGGTACTGCTCTACAACTACCACACTACAATGTGCTTTCCTTGGCGTTCTTGCTACTTTCTGGGAATGCTTGGGAGTGATCGGCCTTGAAGCTCATGCAGCACATTGTCGGAGGACAAACGTAAAAATGATAATTACAGATTGGGATAATTTTAGGGCCTTGGAGAAGGGTTATAAAACATTAAACGTTGTCGCTGTTCACGATTGGTCTAAGCCGCTACCTGCTCACCAGAACATCGAAAACAAAACTGTGACTACATACTACCGGAAAAGCTGCAGTGCTATAGGGTTAAAAAAAAAAAAAACGAATGCAAGGGGCGCCGGTGCCCCTTGGTGTGTCACCACGGCAACATATCATACGGCTCGACGTATCGGTGCCAGAGGAAAAACCATACATGAACCTTCCCCAAAGGAACGGTGGAACGTTGCTACTTTCGACGTCTTTCCTTGGTGCAACTTCCGCCAACACAAAAAACACGACGGGCGGGACACGACAGCGACGGTTGATCGGATATGCTACCTCCGTGTAGATAGAAGGGGTGATCTGCATCTTTTGAACGTATAAAATATTAAATACTAAAAGAAACAAACTGACAGTTTTGGTATGCCGATCGCCCAATTCTTCGGCTAACCCCAGCCCCCCCCCACACGACGAACGAACATCTGAGCCATAATTATTATCATGTTGTTCTCGAGTTAACTCATTCCTCTGATAACCTAGCCTGGGGTAAAAAATAGAGCTCGAAAAAGAAAAACAACATACCGACGGAAGAAAAAATACAAGTACCAGTACAAAAAAAATACATACATACGACGCATTTACCTTTTCCATTATAAACAGCTTCGCCCTGTCACGCCGCGTCTGATCGAGCAGCCAAAGCTCCCGGTGTTTCTCCCTGCGTCCGCTATCGTCGCCGGCGGCTCCCCCCTCCGCAGTTGTGGTTGTCCAAGCCGAAATGGCGGTGTGCTTGGCCGCGGTAATGGTCACCTCCACTAGAAGGGCTGCCGCAGCCTGAATAGAAGGGACGGAGAGTTTATAGTGCTAAGGGGAGTCGCCGACCTATAATCCTTCATGAGGACATACACCCTGTTTAAGACACATACACCCTGTTTAAGACACATACACCCTGTTTAAGACACATACATCCTGTTTAAGACACATACACCCTGTTTAAGACACATATACCCTGTTTAAGACACATACACCCTGTTTAAGACACATACACCCTGTTTAAGACACATACACCCTGTTTAAGACACATGCTGCATACGGCAGACGCGCACTTTTTTTTTTTTGTTGTGAGGCTCCTCACTATTGGAATATTATATTACTCTATACTATTAGTAAGTGATTTTGATAAAAATGAAAAGTACAACCCGATGAACAAAACCCATGGCCTACTGTAGATATACAAAGGTTTCATATTTATTTTGCAAATCAAGAGTGTGACGTACCGACGATTTTGGTCAAGGAGCCCCGTCGATCAGAAGACAGTTTTAAGTTTAGCCAACAAGTGCTATAAATATACCTCCATCATAACACGCATTCAATCCGTCTAATACAGTGTAGATTTTGTTAGTTACTCGTATAGCGCTATACCCACTAGACCACTACGCCAGTCACTGTGACTTTGTGGTCTATTAATAGTGGATAGTTCTATATAAACTGTTTTAACAAAATATACACTTTGGGGCTGTGAGTTAGCTGGACTTTTGATGGCTAATTTTTGGTCGGGTGGCGGATATAAAAGCCAACTAACTGCACCATCCACCGATAATAAACTTTGACGGCCTTCCTATGTCGAACTTGAAAAATAGTCTCCACGGTATTCCCAGGAAATGGAATCGCATGGATAGTGACACGTCCGCCCGTATATCCGGCTGACCTGCTATCCCGTCGGCCCAGCGGGGGATAATTGTTATAAGGCTTAGTTTGGGTAAGCAATCGGTTAACCTTTTGCAAGTGGTCAAACGGACTATTACCCCACTACTACGGGGGACCCTAGTAAATAAGACCTGCGGTTAACACAAAAGCCTATATATTTACCTTTTATTACTAACAATATTTGGTCCTATTTACTATGGTCCCCCGTAATAATACCTTAATAACCTTGTGTTGATGCATACCTGGTATATAGCATCGTATAGTCCGGCATGTAGGGCTGTTGAGTTGGCTGGACTTAGCTACCAGGTAGAAGTTAGTTGGGTGGTTCAAAATGTAAAAAAAGCACAGCTGTGTAGTCGAAAATGGAATAGCATAGAGTAGTCCAATACATAGGACTGTGTGACGGCTACCTGTAGCTATTAGCCTTTGTTGGTAAACAGCACACGTTAAACCATAAACGCTACTGCAGTTACATGAACAGACGCTCAACCCCACAAAATACCGCGCGCAAGCTAATCGTAGCACCTAGTCAACTATTAATAGCATCCAGTCAACGACATTTGGTCAGCCAACTTATTACCGCACCAAAACGAGGGGGGGGGGCAAAAGCATAGACATACATCACCGTATGTGCAAACTCTCGTGGGTGATGTGTGTTTAAAAATCCCGAGCAAACTCCTGGAAAATCGTAACGATAGCAGAGCATATATATAGCACATGGCCCTACGGTAGCAGTTAGTAGTGGGATTTCCGACGGTTCATACTGTTCCCTAGGTTGGTCGTTGGAGATGCGTTCGGTGCAACAATGCCTCTCTGTTTCGGTCTCCCCGAAACCGACAATACATTAATTAACTATTAATATTACGGGGGACCATAGTAAATAGGACCAAATATTGTTAGTAAAAATAGGTATATATGTAGGTTTTTGTGTGTACCGTAGGTCCTGTTTACCATGGTCCCCCGTAATAATTCATTATTGTACTTGAATTATATTCAATTAATTATTGTACTTGAATGACCTCTTTGTCCGAAATTATCCCGACATGTAACCTCTTCCCCCGCATCACGTTTCTCGGCTCCCCCCCCCCCCACTCCACCCCGCGGCTGGGACAAAAAACAAACCCGGAAATAGTACGTACGGGATATGTATTGACATGTATTGCAGTTCTACCAGGGTTTATTTAACGTTGCCTGACGATGCTATACTAGTTACTTGCTCACCTCCACCCCCCACTCCATCATGACGTCTGTCAGCTCCGAGTAGCGCTCATCTAGCCGCCGGAGATTTTCGTCCATCTCTCTGACCGTGCCAGCACCCCTGGTGTCGATGCTCTCCAACGATAGCTCGGCTATGCTCTCCACTTCCATAATTCGCAGTTTGCATCGTCCCGCCGCCTGGAATTACATGCGTCAACAAGCACGTTTCCGTAAGACAACGCGGACATGAATGGGGCCGGATGGATGGAAACGCTGTCAATGCACGGAAATGTTTGTTTCTGGAGCGATTTCTGTAGTTTACACCGCTCCGCCGAGTAAGTTTTGTTTCGTCAATAAGCACGTTTCCGTAAAAGACAAAGCGGCCATGGGGCTGCTATTAATAAATGCATTAAAATATGCTTAGATACAGGCTGTGAGCCTAAAGTAAACCTTGAGCTTGGCACTTTGACGTGATGCCATCGCGTTGTTGTGGCCGCTTCTTTCGTAGCCACGTTTACCCTGGAGTTGGGTTGCTTGGGAGTATGCTTTGTCTGCATACCATTGGGGGGGGGGGTGGTGCCCTCCTTTCTTGCCTAGTCGTCGTTGTAAGACCATTGACCCTCTGCATGGCGTTGGGGGGGTAAAATTCGCTGTTCGAACATCTATGGGGAGCTATAGTCGAACTGCCCACGTTACCATCAACAGAAGGGCTACACATATATTCGCATACCTCTCTCGTGAATTACGGCCACAGCGATAACCTACGGTGTTGGTGCGCGATACTACAGTAAGCTAAGCGAGCCCTCGGGCCCTCTATCTAGCAAATTAACAAAAAAGCTTCAGCGCGTTTACCAGACAAAAGGATCTCAAAATTTAAATATTCGCTCAATGTATGTGCAAATTTTGCTCACGCATTTTCTCAGCGGATCCCAAAATAATCCTATTAAACAAAAAAAAACAAAAAAACAAAAAAACAAAAACAAATGCGTACCTGACAGTAGGCGGCAAGCGACCTTTCAGAAGGAATGAAGGTTTCCGTGAGATCGCCATTATTGCCGACGTACCGCTTTTTCCGGGCTAACTGTGCCACGGCAAGATTTTCATTGTCTGCAGAGTTGGATTCCTCTTGCGCGGATTCCCCCTGGTATTCTTCCTCAAAGGTTTCGCCATCTGCCGAATATGTCGTTGTCGGCGAGAATTCGCTTAACCTTCCGTCGACATAATTACCGTCAATAAAATTGGTTTCTTCTAACCTGGACGGGGAGGCAAGGTGGCTCGAGGGGGAACCCGCGCTGCTGACCGTCTCCTCGTGCAACCACGGCTCGAAAGGCGACGACCCTACTTGCTCTTCTTGTGGTGTGCTCGCCACAGAAGGCGGCCGTTCCCTGCCCCCGTTTTCAACGCCATCGCTTTCAGCGCCACCACTTTCGTCCTCGACTGCCGGCCCCGCGTCACCCGAAGGTACGGCAGTCGCAGCAGCGCCACCGCTCTTGTTAACCCCGTCTGCAGCCGAAACATCGTCGTCGGAACTCTCCACCACCGTGTGTTTCTGTTCCTGCTGCCGTTGGTCCGACGGCGGCAGCGGTTCGCTCTTGGCCTGGGAAGTTGTGCCGCTTTCGGATGCCGTCGAGGCGGTTGTTTCTTGCGAGACGCGAGATGGTACGATGCCTTGAGAGTTATCACGGACTTCGGCTGTTTCTAATCCCTCTCGTACAGCTGGGACTTCCTCCGATCCTCCTACCGAATCCTTGTGCTGCTCTACGGAAGAAGAGTCCTTGTGTTCTTCTTCTGCTGTAGCACCGTTCACCTTTCCGGAGGGGTTGGTAGGCAAAGCCTGGGCAGCAAGTTCTGACCGTTTTGAAGCCTCAAGATCCGCCTTGTTGCTGGGCTCGTTTTTTTTTCCGGCAACATCTTCTCCTTCCAGTTCGATTTTCCGCTTGGAAGAAGACCTTTTTCGTGCCCCACCAGCAGTAGTAGTAGTAGTAGTAGTACTACGGCTGTTGGATGCGTTATTTCCTGCGGCACCTCTCCCGCCATCAACGCTGTTGTCACCACTCGTGCTCTTGCGCAGACTTCCCCTGCGACCAACAGTCGAGGCACTGTTTCGCGCGGCAGATTGACGCTTCCTCCCACCACCACCACCACCACCATCACCACCACCACCACCACCACCACCACCACCGGCGCTATTTTCAGCTACAGCTGAGGGGTGGCTACCTGCGGCAGACTTCCGTTTCCTCCTCCCACCTCCACCCCCACCTCCTGAACCGTTTTCAGCGACAGCTGGTATTACCACGCTCCCGCGACCTCCGCCGCGCCTCGACAACGATGGTGACCCTCCTTGCCGGTGTTTTCCACTGGCACCGGTGCCCGCGACGCTCTTTCTTTTGGACAGTCTCGGCCGACCGCCGTCGGGGCTGCGGCTCCGGCCTCGGCCGGCGGTAACTTTGTCCGACAGGGCTTTAAATTCCCGTGCTGCCTGTACTTGTGGAAACTCGGCGCCCGGTGCTGCGGCGACCTGCGGCGGGGGTGGGGTTGGTTTTCAGGCAAAAGGGGAAACGTTATCGTTGAGGCTCGTTTATAACGACACATTGAAAACTTTCGCCACTTTGGTAAGTTTTTTTTGTGCCATTTTTATTTTGTTTTCAAGTCTAGAAATATCAAATCCGAACAGCAAATGTAGCAAATAAAACATCCATAAAACTCGCCAACGAAGGACTACGGAAACATTCAAGAAACGTGTTGATTTCTTGTCAAAAGGTTTTTAAGCTCTCACGGAAATGTTGATTACTTTGTCAACAGGTTTTTTAAGCTCTCACGAAAGTATCACGTGAGCTTTTCGAGTATCACTTATGCGTGAGACTACCTTGTCTGCAAGGGCTTGTGCGCGACGTATGACGTCCCCGTGCTCCGCTAGCCTCCTTTGTAGGGAGGCGATGTCTGCGGTCATCACATGGACACGATGCTCTGACGCTTCCAGCTCTCGCTCCGCCGTAAGTTGCTGAGAAAGGGGAGATCGCGCAATCGGCAAGTGGTAGAAAATAAATGAAGAAAATTGCGTTCGAAATACGCACGCCCTTCATGCTTGCGGAGTATCTATCTCCTGCGGTTAAGTGATGGTTTGAACGAGTTGTTTGTTTCACTTTGTCGATTCCCCCTGTGGGTGGCAAAAATTGGACGTGCTGTCGCAGTAAGGGGTTTGCCGACGGGCGGGATAGTGTTTGCGGCGATAAACACCATGACGCAGTGCCGTATCTTACTCATACGTGGTTTTGATCGTTCCACAAAACGTACACTCTGGACGGGCATAAAGGAACCTATAAATATATCTACGTACCAAGCGGTCGGCGTAGCAAAAGCTACCGCAAATAAACCAGGGAAGGCCAAGGATCGGTGAACCACGTGTCGCCCGAAGGCCAAGGATCATGCTGGTTACATATATATGCACTACCCACTAGACCACAGAGTCACGTCGTTTACTATTTTTCGAGTAGCAAGTTTTTGTCCTAACCTTTCGAAGTATTCCCCATCGCGCACGCTCGAAAGGAATAGATATAAAAAAGGAACCCATCTAAAATGAACCAACATATATATCAATCGGTAGCACTTGTTGTCCCAGCACCAGCACCATCATTCCGTTTCGTCGGTCGGCATTTCGGGATCAAAGTTAAACTTGTTAATCGGTAATTCGGGATCAAACCTGTTCGGGATCAAACCTGTTCTCTCGCCCGGTTTGTCTCCGCTGATTGATCGGCCAAATCTTTCCTCAGCGTAGAGCACTCAGCACAATTCGACCCAGAAGTCGATGGAGGCTTGTTAGCGTCCTCGTTCTGCTCCATGAGAAGGGATACAAACAGTAGTGCATCGTTGAGGAGGGGGTGCATTTGCGGGCGTCAATTTTTATTTTTACTCGGTGACTTGACCCAAACGACGGCAGCGATCTGCATGATGAGCGTTTGGAAGACGCATTGGGCGACACCGACCGAGAGAAAGCTGCACAGGAGGATAAACGAAGAAGACGGGCTCGGTTATTGTGCGGAGACTTTGTACCCAATAAATGCTGGCGTTCCAAGCATACTAGCTTTTATCGCCAGGTAGGGCATTGCTGATGTGCGTAGAATAACGGCTGTGAGTAGTCTGAGTATGAGACGCGGACTATTAACAGGTAGTAGTTGGCTAGGTTTTAAGATTACTGTATTACTATTAATAGTTGCCTGCGGTAATCGGCGGGCTTGTGCGTCTGTGTATCGGAATTTATGATTTGAGTGACTTCTGAATCTTTGCATCTGGCTGGTCCGTGTCTGTGACTCGGCGTGCAGTGTTTACAAATAAAAACCAAGTCAGTTAATTGGCTTTTTCTCCGCCACCCCAGCAATAAAATATTTCGTTTTTTAGGGGGGTTGGTAATTTATTTATTTTGCAAGAGAGGGACGCAATACACATACATATATAGATGGGGGGGCGAAACTTACATTATTCATACTGTTTCAAGACATCTATGATTTGTTTATGTTAGAGGGGCACGATGCACGGTTAGAGGGAGTTGAATGTAATGAATTCACGCCATTTCAAGGCAGTATTTTTTTTTATGGTAGAGGGAGACGACATCCAGCGTGAAGTCCAGCCACCTCACAGCGTTAGAAATCGGTGTATAAAGACGTACATACACAGTTATCTTTTTTAGCTAGCATATCACTTGCTCGCCGCCTCGGGATCGCTCGAAACATGTCGGTGCTTGTAACGACATGCTCCCGTCCGATAAGTTATCCCGCATCTTAAGCCAAATGACATCATCGCTAGAAATATGTATTATAGGTGCACAGAAGAAGTCGTACATGGTTGTTTTGGGTCAAACGTTAATGTCGGTGACGGTATGCTCCCGTCCTATTTGTTTGTCCTGGATCTTAAGCCGACCGACGGTGCTAGAAATAGGTGTACGAAGTCAAAGTCTTACTGTATATACATGGTTGGTTGTCGAGTGGCCTAACGTCTCACTTGCTCGTCTTCGTCGATATCCTCGTATCCTTCGTGGCGGTCCGCTTCTTCCGCAGCGATACCGCCGTTGGAGTTGCTGGTCCAGGGACGATGAACACCGTCTCCATCGTCACCATCATCACCATATCCTTGCGATCGCCCTCCTTCTGCTGCTCTCGCTGCCTCTAAATATTCTCTAGAATGTCCATCCTGCCCTCCTCCTCCTCCTCCTCCTCCTCCTCCTCCTCCCCCCCTGTCGACGACGCCAACGGCTCCGCCCCCCTCTGCTGTATCCAGTACCTTGTTGTCATCGAAACCGCCGCCTTCTTCCGTGACACCACCTCTATCGTTGTCGTCGTCCGACCTCCCTTCTGTTCTATTCGTCCCTTTTTCTTCGGCGGACAAGGTGGCGTCTTGAGTACCTCCGGCACCCACCGGGGATGCTTTCGGCGTTGAGCCTCTCGAGGCCGTGTCTGATGGATCATTGTCTGTAAACGCTGACGCTCCTTCGCCACTACTACTACTACTGTCAACCTTTGGAGGTGGTGTGTCATTCGCTGTTTCTCGTGGCGGCTTCATTTGTAGAGGTAGGTCGGTCATCGCCGTCAAGGGTCGCGTCAAGGAAGGCAAAACGGCATAGTTGACGGTAGCATCAAGAAGACGATTGGTGTGTGAGCACAAACAAATAAAAAATGCCCCCTCTTTTGCGTGCATTGCCGATTAAAAAAAAAGAACTATACTCGTCGGGCAAAAAAAGTCGATCGGAGCGACTCTCAACATCCAGTCATGACGTTGTTCGTGCTAGAGAAAATCAGAGTGGGGGTCTACGAGCCACGTACCCAAGACGTCACATGTGCAAATATGCGCAATGATATAACTTACCCCTCTAGACGGAAACATAAGGACCGTTTGGTATTCTTACCGTTACCCCCACGATCCCTGTGTTTCCGTTCGACATTATTTTTGCTTTTTGCTCATCCCATCCTTTTTTAACCTTCGCCACTTTTTTCTTTCCCCTTCTCCCTCCCTAGTCGTAACTCAGATCCGGGATCGCTAACAAGCAGGCTCTTCTCTCCCGTCCCTAGACGCTTGCTACGATAGAGGTAGCACTTTTTGGCAATTTTTGTTTCTGGGTGACGGGGCCCCTTAACCCAAAATGGTCGCAAGGTCGATCTTGTTTCGCAATATTATTTGACGCACACCTAGGCCATTGTTTTTCTTGTTCGTCCGGTTGCACTTTCATTTTTGTCAATATCAGTTTTTGGGTGGGGTATTGAGCCCCTCAAGGGAGGAAGGAGCCTTAGAAGGCAAATTTCCTTAGAAGGCAAATACTAATGGTGCACCTCTGCGGTACGCGCCTCAAGTTTTATCGCGACAAGACTTCAGCCCTCTTTCTTCCCTCGTCGACTCGCATCGAATTCCGTTCCACTGCCGCGCATAAAAACATATTTTTCTGTTGTTTTCCTTCTTTGACTCGTGTACAGAACTTCCTCCTAACGGTACTCTCTGCGAGCGACGAACACTTTTTTTTACGTACGACAAGAACGAAAGCCCAGCGGTGGTGTAAGCACCGCACAGGGAAAAAGGAAAACTGACACAATAATTCCCTTCGTAATCGCTCTCGCGCCTGAGACTTAAATGAAACACTCTCTCTCTTCATTGAAAGCTTTTGTCACGTCAAATGTGAACATACTAGTAGTAGTCAGCACGTTGCAATAAGCTAACGATTCGCTCTGCGGCTACGCAAGCCTTCTGCAACGGGGTTAAGTCACGAGGCTTTGTCTCGTTTGAGGGACGTCAGTATCGGTCATGCTGCTGAAGTTGCCATCTTACGTCTAT
>JBBMKB010072289.1:0-13884 GCA_037833945.1 Alaria marginata | reverse complement strand
GGAGTATTTTCCTTCAGTATAGGAAGGAGGGGGGGGTGGGGTGGGGGTGGGAAGGGGGTTAGTAATTGTTTTAGACTGTACACAGGAACAGGAGTAGTACTGTATATATGGTGTTATCGCCAACCTTGATATTTAGTCCTAACATCGGTAACGTGGGGAGGGGGGTTAGTATTAGGTACAGATTGTACAAATGAGCAGGTGTCCTGCACAAACAGATGCTAGGCCTAAAGGGATGATGGGGGCGGCGGGGTAGGAAGGAGGGGGGGGGGTTAGTTCTTGTTTAAGATGGTACAAATGAACAGGAGCCGGAGAGGAGCTAGTTTTAAAGGGATGATGGAGGGTCGCATCAAGCGGGCGATGATGTTTTACAACAACTTGCTTGCGGCAGCTGCACCAATAGTTGGTTAGGGTTAGTGGATAGGGGGGCAGAACCTGAGCTGGGGATGCATATTTCATGCATAGCTGTAGAAGTAAGACCAGCCATGGACCCTCGTGTTCATACGACCCTGGAATGGGATTCATAATTTTACTGATCAATCGTGAAACGGCGTGAGAAGTTTGTCGACACGCATGCTGTCTGAGCTTTATCCTACTACAAAACGGGCTTCGGGGACTTGTTTCCATTTGCGCGCATATGCACGGAGGGGGTGTCGTGCTTGGAAAGTTTTGGGACCCGTGAACTCTTGAGACTACAGTGAAGAGGCTGAGCACGAGCTGAGGTCGGCAAAAACAAAACCATACGTGAAGCATCAACTATTGTAAAGGGATACAATTCGATAAAGTGATAATTAGTTGCCTCCTATAATTTACGCATGTGCTGTCACCTTTTCCCCTCAAGCCGGATATAACGTGCGCTGCTACGATATGCAGGAGGTAGTTGGTGTTAGGGGGGTACCATTGCCTCCTTGCTAGTAAAGTTTGACTTCACTTATCATACAATATTTAGGTGGTTTGGAGGTGGTTTTTAGGGTTAGGGTTAGGGGGGCATTGGGAACGCCAGTCAAAAGCACATTTACATATTTGCCGAAATATCAAGGTCCGAAGTGAGTATTTTGAATGGGGTGCATGTTTTGTACAACGTACACCTGGTATATATCATACCTGGTTGTGGGGGGGTGATGTTCTGATCAGCTGCTTTGCTGGGTACTGTACCGTCCTGCAGTAAACGGGCATGCATGCATGCTTGCATATCTGATAGGCACCCGGAGTGAAGCATGGTTAAACCGTTCTTCGGCCTTATTCCATAGTTTCTTACGTGATGATTGTTCGCAGAGTCAGGCGTGTCTGTTTTGTTTTTCACGATTTCCCCGACGGTGTAGTACAAGACTAGCATATGCACGAGCAGGTAGGCAGGGCACGAGCCAATACCACTAGGCGTGATCAGCGGTTGGTGCCCCTGTTGGATTGTCGCTTTGAATTCCGAGATTTTTCGAAGTGGTATGTAAGGCCTTGTATGAACAAGGGGGGGTTGACTCTTAACCGTCCCCTGGTTGATTTTTATATACATATTGGATAACAATATTATTATAGTGCTTTGTAGTGGTATGGAAGGCCTTGTAGCAAAGAGGGGGGGGGTGGCTCTTAACTGTCCCCCGGTTAAAATTTCGTATACATAGTGTCTAGTCGTAGATACCTGGGATATTTTTCTTGCTCTTTCAGGTACATACGAAGAAATATCGAGACATTTCTCGCCTACTTGTACTGTGCTCATATATGCGTGGTATCACATGCCACAACAGCAGCAGGAATGCCGCAAACTCTGAGCGTAGTAAGTACGTAGTCGAACAGCACGGGTGGCAGTGTCACAGACAACTCACGAAACCGTAGTATTAAGAGTGTGCTGTGGCAGATAAGCGATTCTAAAATCTCGGACATCGGAGAAGAAGGACGGGATATAAAGAAAGCCGGAACGATATACGGGCAAATGTACACGCAGCAACCCCGACGACTGCTGTCGCATTGATACAGGCCTATGTTGCGAGACTGGACTCGCGAGTCATCCCATGGCAGGGGTTGCACTTTTTGGGGTCAAACGTTCTTGGCCGGTTGAGCTCCTAAAATGAGGAACTACCGGTTGGTATAATCATTCTACCTGTGCATTTGTTTTGCGACTAGCGGATAGACATACTGATTGGGCTACGCGAACTAAAATCTTGGAAGTGATGTTTCGGGTGAGATATTGAGCTCTTCATGTGAGGAGCTCAGGGAATTACAGCTGCACCCCTACCGTGGGATGACTCTCGCGAAAGAGACGCCTTGATATTTGTGCTTCTCCGAGCGTTGTATGGTGTCAACTTAAGACGTGGAACATGGTGTCGGATAATAAGCGGACAGGCGTGATGAAAACAGGTACTCAGTAGTAGGTGTTGTTCGAAAATTTGGGGGAAAAGCATATTTTTGGCCCCAAAAAAAACAGGGCTCGAACAGAGATACGCACAGAAACTCCGATAATTGCTCATATGAACGCAGACCTGTGTTACGAGACTTTTTTTGGCGAAAGAGGCACCTTACGGTTTCTGCTGTTCCGGGCGTTGTATTGCAACAACTTGCGACGTAAATCGTGATGTCCAAAAACCATACAAACGTGTAGAGAACAGGTGCTCTACGACGATGCGGAAGAATTGTGTTTTTGCCAAAAAATCAAAGACAAACCGGACAAAGATACGCAGAAACCACGACGATTGTACGTATTAATACAGGTCTGTGTCGCGAGACGCTTCCCGGCGAAAGCGACACCTTGGGGTTAATGCTGGTTAGCTTGTTGAATTGTGCAAACTTGCGATGTGGAACAAAGCAGTGTTGGACACGCAGACAGTCGTGCGGAGAACAGGGGCTTTCCGGATGTATGGGTGATTTGAAGTGATTTTTCTTCACGAAAATATGTTTTGCGAGTACCGAAATATAAACTCTAATTTGCTATATACTGGATTCGTATCACATATAGACATGTACGTACGTGGAACGATGGAGTATATTCCGCTAGTCTTGTCTTTCGCGTATTGTACTGCGCCAGCCTGACATGGTGGTCTGGAACAGTGGTGGGTGCTTAATCGTTGTCCCTTACAGCATGAGCATAGTGAAGTACGAGTCAGGATTATATCATATGTGTGGTTCCTACGCCCACATGAAAATGTGCCGTACCCGTACTGGGGTGGTTCCTGTTGGAACAATGAACGCACAGTTTGGACAGTGTAATGCTCCTCTGTTGGGGTTTGCTTTTCGTTTGTTGATCTGTGGTATAGGTACTGTTGGAGTTACAGCGGTAATACATCTCTGCACGAGCATACCTGGTATACCCGCCGCATAGTGTAAGCTGTGCACTCCGCTTTTTACTCGGGAAATTGATTCAACGACCGTAGCCGCTGCCGAACGTCCTTCGACGGTATTCCATTGAAACAACCCCGGGCAGGTCACGCACGGGCAAGGGTTAGGTCCAGCGGCTAACACAAAGCATGAGGACGCGTGCTACGGTAGACGTCGATTTGTCTTTGGGTAAAACGTCTTCTGAATGACGGACCTCCTTTACCCCAAATGGTCTGAATGACAAAGTATTGTTTTTCGATCAGACTCTTGTATACCTAGACCATGGGATGGTTCATCGGGTTGCAACTTTCATTTGTTTTTTAATCGGATTTTGGGCGGGGCCAATACGGGTGCACCTCCACCTTCCGCAAATATGAGTGTACCTCTACCGTAGGATGTGTCTGAGGGGTGCCAACGGACGCACCGTGATCGCACGTCGAGGCGGGCATGCGTGTTCTTGAGTATGATGCAATGGGAGGGGGGTATACTCATTTATTACATAGCCGTAGTCATAACACCATATACCCTCTATTATTTTCAATGCCGGGACGGAGCACGTCGTGTTTTCACTGACCGGGCAGAAATCGCGTGCACCAAGCGTGAAGCACCGTGAGGTATTCGGCGTGTCCGAAGAAGGTTAAGTTGCATCCTACTCGGAACCCCTCGTAACGGTTTGAGCATGTCGGCTTGGTTGCCGAAGTTGTTTGAGCATATCAAAGCATGCCGTTTCTAGCCTGAGCCCACGGGGGTTAGCGCAATCCTAAGACAGATAATAAGCGTGTAAAGAAACACGACGGTGATGGTTTGTTAACTCTTACGGCGAAAGGTCCAATCCTCTGTAGCCGGACGAGAGTGTCTTTTTCCGAAGCGATTGTTCTGCACCGGCGTTTTTCGGTAATCGTATGGCAAATATAATTACGTTGTCCTTCTGGGGTGTTTAAGGAGGAGCGGTACCGCTGTATGTAAGGTAAACGTACGGTTACTTTTTCCTGTTGATTCCTGATAACCAGGTAACTGATGTTGCGTTATACTGTCACGGGAATCGATGAACCCAAAGCCGATCTGGCGGCTTGGACGCAGAAGAAGGGCTACGAACGAAACATACCAGAAGCATGAATGTTGTTGACGTATTGTTTATAGCGCGTTGCTGCCCCGTAGGTCAAGCGTAAGCTGGGCACCTAAGATAAAACTTATCATCTTGACTCACGTCGAGCATCAGCGGCATATTGCTGTATGAGATAGATACAAGGGTGGGTGTATGCGTCCGTCGGAGGCATCTCACGGTAGGGGTGCAGCAATAAGTTCCTGAGCTCCTGACATGAGGGGCTCAATATCTCAACCAAAACATGACTTCCCAGTATATCGTTCGGGCAACCCGATCAATAATTATATATGCTAATCTTGAAACAATTACACTCGTAAATGATCATACCAACCGGTACGTCTTCACTTCAGGAGCTCACCCTAGAAGGAACGTTTAACCCTAAAAAGTGCAACCCCTACCGTGGGATGACTCGTTGGTGTGGTGCCATGAACGATGCGTCGGGCCGCAAAACCGTTTTCGTCAGGACTGCCATCAAAGTCCACATCGTCGCCGGTGAAATATGTAGTTTTAACGCCTGTCCGTATCTGTGTCCCACTAGGGGGTTGTGTTAAGGAGGCGTTGGGCACTACAACGGGGTGTCATGCCCTGTTGATCTATTCAAAACAAAAACAAATACCGGCTGTGGGCATATAGCTGTGTTGGATCATATTGAACTTAAAAACAGGACGGTGTGATGAACAGTGTCTGACATCTCCACTGTTCGGCGAATCTATGTTGCAAGTTTGTTGAGGTCAATGTAGGGTAAGGTATACACATATAATCGAGGGCGCACGAAACTAAAATTCCGACGCCGCGCTCACAGCATAGTACTTTAAACGTCAGAGAGGTAGGGGAAGGTACCTTGCACCGCCCCCTCCTTTCACGCCTTCTTTAAACGTGCTTGAAGGATAATCTTAAAAATAACCAACACCTTTAGATACCTACGCGAAAAAACGAGCGGGGTAAGAGGTGATTTTGAAATTTTGATGGTGTATTCTTACCCGGAGAATGTTGTACTATGGCGGTGAGAAAAAACAGGAAAAAAAGAAATTTTGATGGGGTATTCTTACCCGGAGAATGTTGTACTTTGGCGCTGAGAAAAAACAGGGAAAAAAAAAGTCTGCACCGACTCTACTTCCGATCACTACAACCGAATTAGAGTGCGGCTAGTAAAAAGGTGGTACAAAAGAGATTTGAGCACACCCGAAGGTGGACAAGACAGCCCTGGAGCAGCGTGGAACGGGCTGGCTTGGCTGGGTGAGCACCGTCTGAAGCAGGAAGCGACAGAGAAAAGTACCAAGTGGGTGTGTCGTGGTGGAAACACGGCAAGACCATGCTATATTTCGGGTGCAAATCAACCATTGCGGCATGCAGCATGTATGCATGCATGCCCGTTAACAACAGGACGGTACAGCGCCGAGGAAAGCAGCTAACCAGACTCACATCCCGCACCACCAGGTATGTTATATACGGAAAACTATGCTTTACAACGCCCTTTTGGCATTGTAAACTAAACCAAGTGAGTAAAAAACAAGGTTGAAAGTGGTATTTTCGATGTCTTTGGGTAGAGGGTGACTGTCGGTTTCACCTTTTGAAGGACCCTTGGAAACGCAAAAACGGAGTAAACTGTAATAGTCTGTCTTACTTTTTATTGTAAGTATAGGTTGCCGTGCTGAAGGTACTCCTCGTCTACCGTTATTGTGGCCATAACACTCACTGAAGACCACCCCCCCCCTTGAAGCTTCGAAATGCTTCATATGAAGCAATAGCGGTTTTTGCGCTCTGCTTAAAGTCTGAAGAAGCATTCTCGACATTAGAGATGACTATTTTTATATTAGGGAACAGTGTTGTGGCGAAGACTGCACGTATATGTGCGCCGGCCACATCGTTAACGTGTGACACATACCTGTTGGTAGCTGTCGACAGCGCACTGCCATTGGTCGATAGCCAAACTGTTTGATGTGCACACATTTTGCGAGCTGTATCATCGGTGTTGCACGGTTAGTCAGGTTTGATTTTAGCTGCCGCACGGGTTAGCACAGGATATAAGGACAGCACTACATCACCTGGGATACGCGTACCACTATTTATTGTGCCGCCGGCAGACCAAAAAATATGGGTAATCTTCGTATGTGCGAATAAACTACCTTATATATATTTTGGGGATTGTTCGAGTGAAGAGCGTTGAAGATGATCCTGCACATTGTCTGAGGGCAAGCATCATAAGTAGTAATAAACTGCGAAGAATGCGATATCTTGTCCAGGCTTGTTCAATAAAACTCACAAGGTACGTAGTTCATTAACGTCACCTCCATATTGTCTCCTTCAGAATATCAAAAGTTTTGTGAGGATTCTTCGAACATCACACATCATACTTAAACTCTTCAAACATCATAAATAATATATGCTTTGAACGCAACTCCCCCCCAATTGTTTGCAGCGGTGAGAAAGGAACCACTTATCCAGGGGCGCACAGACATTTGAATGCTATACCCCCCCCCCCCTAAAACCTCGAAAAATAATATTTTAGTAATGTTTTGTTTTTTGGACAGCGCCAAAGAGGTGTTTTTAAGCATTGTTTTGCGTATACCTGGTATATCATACCTGGTGGTGGGGGGTGGTGTTCTGATTAGCTGCTTTGCTGGGTGCTGTACAGTCCTGCAGTAAACGAGCATGGACGTTTTACATTCCGAGATATATAGCTTCTATCGATCTATTCGCAAACGAAGGAAACTGCATTCCAAGTTCCCCGGTGGCATCCTGCTTGTCCCGAACAAACCCCACACGCTTGGTCTTACCTATTAATCGTGGAAGTACTGCAGTTGCGCATTTTAGTCACCGTTTTGGTGTACAACCTGCCCTTGCGTAGTTGCCTAGAGTTCTTCATGGCGAGGGATGCTCGAAGTGTCTCGCGAAGGACGCCGAAAGTCGGCCATTTACCGGGGAGCATTTTCACACAAAGAACTTTGAAGCGGTCAAGCTCGGGGTCGAAACCTGTCGGTGCAGAGAGTATACACGGAAATAGTTAAACAAAAGAACACCGAGTTCGGTTCGTGTGACAGAACGCCGGTGTGTGACGGACAAAGTCAAACCGTGGCCTAGTCATGAAGAAGATTTTTCTAAATAAACGATGTATAAAGGTTTCAAAACGCTAGATGACATAATCATCAAGGTAACATATATTTTTGTGGCTGGGAGAGGGGACGGACACAAGCCTTTCGTCAATCTTTATAACCGCACGGGTCTATTTGGGTTTTGGACTAAACAAAACCTACGCATGATAATTAGTTGGGAAGGTACTTGCGTTGTTTTTTGCTGCGTTTCTTTCCCCCAGCGTGTTGACCACTGTCATCGCTTCCTCGGCCCTTGCGGCGGTGGTCCGCGTGCCCACCATCACCAGGCGACCCCCCTTGAAGGTTATTGCAGTGCCTCGAGCTGGCTCTGGCGTCGTGTCTAGCGGAGTTGCTTGGCTGGGAGTATTGAGCGTGTCCCCCTCGTCCGTCAACGCTGCTTGATTGGCGGTTTTCAACGGGGCTGTTACCGGCAGCTCCACTCCATTGGCTGAACTGAGAGCATCCGTGTTGTTGGTTGTTACCGGGGCCATTACTGGCGGTGCCACTCCAGTTGCTAAAATGAGCGCTGCCTTGTTGGCCGTTCAAGCCGTACCCGTTCGTGTGATCAACGTACCTCTGGCGTCCATCAAACACCCCCCCGTTGGATTGAAGATCATATCCATGACGGCCGTGGAACTGCTCGAACCCTCCTTCGCCAGTGCTACCGCGGCGGTTTACAAACCCGACGCCGGCAGCCAAGGTGCGGTTGTTGGCGCCAACGTCGTTGTAGTACGGAATGCCGTGCTGACCGTGGTTTTGGGGAAAGCCTGTCTGGCTGTGCCTGTTGTTGGAGCAACCATGGTTCGAGCTACGGCCCCCTTCGAAGTTGTTGGAGCAACCATGGTTCGAGCTACGCCCCCCTTCAAAGTTGTTGGAGCGACCGTGGTTCGAGCTACGCCCCTCTTCGAAGTCGTAGGAGAAGCTTCCGGTACTACCGGAGTTGAAAAAACCGGCGCTTCCCCGTCGGTGTTGTGCATTGCCGCCGTCTGTACAATTGCGGCAGCTTTCACAGCCGCCGTCGTTACCAACTACCTCCATGTTACGGCGTGGTGCTGAGCTTTCGCCGGAGCGCTGGCACTGGTCAAACATTCGACCGCCTTCTCCTCGTGGCTGCCCACGTGGACCGCCGCCCCTCGAGCCGAGGATGTTCGGAGTGTTCCCCGTGCTGGCGCTGTCGCCTTCCGCTTTGACGGCACCCTTCCCCTTTTCGGCAGGGCGGCCTTCATCCTCGCAAGAGTCATGAACGAGGTCGATAATGCAAGAGGCCTCTCGCTTGATAGATCTGCTTGGCGTAGAGTGCCCGCCGTCGGGGTTGTTGCGCTTCTTGTCCGTGCTCTGTCGGTGGGCGGGTATAGCACAGGTGGCAAACACAAGTTCGTAGTAAGCTCTTTAAACATACAGTAATAAGTCACTAGGGGAAGTTAGTCGTGTCCCTGCGTTTTACCATGTACCTAAGAGTAATCCCACGGAGGTGTTGCAGCTTCAGTTCGTGAGCTCCTGGCATAAGGAGCTCAAAATCTCCCCCGAAACACTATTTAGAAGATACCGTTTCGCCCTGCACGACCAACTGTTCTATGAGCTAGTCCTTAACCTAGTTCACCGCTGAACTCATGTTACCAACCGGTAGTTCCTCACTTGACAAGCTCAACCGGTCAGAAACGTTGAGCCTCCAGAAGTTCAACCTCTACGGTGGGATGCTGACCAAGGGAAAATCCCGTCCTCCGTCTCGGGCATAAGCCGTACCATCCATTTTGCAAACTCAGGCGCGCCTATGCGATCACCTCTTGCGACGTCATTCGAGGAAATTCATACGTCAATACGTAAACAACAAATGTTTCCACTTTCTGAACGGTGAATGCTTGGTATTGGATGTAGTGGTCGACCTATCAAGCATTGTTTTCTTGAATTGGTCGTAGGAAAATCAGGTATATCTGGCGACGAGGGAAATGTCGGCAGCGCCTTAGGCTGGATGACCACGCAACTACCTACGAAAATAATGGTAGTGGAAGTCAACCATACAAGGAGTGGGGAGCGTACGTATATTCTCCCACATCTAGTGCGTACTTTTTTGCATCAACTTTACTTCGAATTCACTTATTTGTATACGGCTGTGTTCTCTTCCAGATGAACAGCAATTGGGCTACCATGTACCTGCTTCGTGGCTGCCTTACTATGCACATTACGCGAGATAATGCATTTTGCGCAGGAGTATAATTCCACACTCAGCACAAATATTGACCAACATGTTCAATACGGCCAGAACCTATAAACGAGAACCAATGTCTAAGGTTGGAGGGTGACAACCATACCGAGTAAAAGGGGTATTTTACACATCGCTGCCGACATTCGCTTGCCCCAGCAACACCGCGGTTGCTGGTCGGTAAATAAAGTCCTGCGCCTGTTGTAAAAAAGACAGAGACTCCTTTGCATGTCCAAAGGACAAATAGGGGCGTTTAGATGAGTAATATGGATTATTTTTGGGCGTGTGTGCGTGTGTGTGGTCTTCACATTAAACTGATATTTCTACCATTCTACATCCAGCGAAGCCAGTGTCCGTGCCGATGCCTCCGAGAGAGACGAGCCCCGTGGTCACAAACTACACGATAGAAACGCACATTACAAAACAAATGCAGCAGAATGATTTAGCCATGCAGTGCCAGTCGTAATGGATACGAGGGCGGGGCACACGCAAGTCAGCACACCCGGCTAGTAACAACAAAAAGCAAAAAAGAAGATAAAAACTAGAACTAAAAAACAAACAAAAAAAAGGAACGAAAAAATAAGAAAGTAATCAAAAGCAAATAAAAAAAAGCCAAGAAGACAGCAGGGGATAAGAAATGCAGGGGAGACAAATATATTTATCAACGGGTAAGACACAAACTGAGTGAAACAAAATAACACGACCAAATGAAAGCTACAATAGCAGAACAGCAGATTACACCACCTAACCAACGTCGGGGGCAGTAACCATACTGGATTCCGAGGCCTATATACGCTAGAAGTAGGAAAATCGATGCATAGTCTATCACCTGCTCACTGTTTCTGACGACGATGGTGCCCATACTGCCATCCTCACCACCGTACTCGGAGCACTATAGAGAGCAAGCAAACGTAAATTGTGCGAATGCGCGTTCCAAAAATAGTAGGATACCCTCCCGATAGGCAGTCTCCGTTTGATCTAAGCGACCAAGTCAACGATCCATATTGAGCTGTAACATTATACATGTATATATGGCACTAGACTAACTAAGGTACTGCCAGTAAGCTGAGGGAGTAGAGTGTACGTTTTTTTTTGAAGTTTACACATAGCCGCGACGATTGGTTGCAACGCACGGGTACTAGCAGCGTATAGAATCTGGTGTGACCGAGTAGACCTCGTAACTCTTGGATGTAATATATCGGCGTCAACAGTACAAGATTCGCTCTGCCGAGGGGTGCCGGTTTCATAGAGCCAATGAGACGCGTTTTGCGATAGGGGTAGCACTTTCTGGTGTTTTATTATCTGGACGACGGGGCTCCTTATCCGGAATTTGTCTGAATGTCACTGTTTTTTTGCAGTATGCTTTTTTTGGTATGAGTTTGATCGTTTGCCACTGCGCTTTCAGTTTGCTCAAAACCATTTTTGCAAACTGCTAAAAACCGTTTTTTCGGTGAGAGCATAGAGCTCTTTCAGTAGAGAGTTTCAGACAAAAAATGGTGAACCTCTATCGTGGAATGTGTTCACGGTAAAAGAAGGTATACCTATAATATATATAAAATCGTATGATACGTATAGTTTTTTCGTCACAACGTGAACCATGCGGCCGTCTGCTAAAAAATCACCGTACTTCGTCTCTTGCCGTGGAGTCCCGCTGAGTGAAAAGCGGCTGCACCTTCTCTTAGTGCTATACGTGTCTCCCTCACCTGAGTTCCACTTGTCGGGCGACCATATTGTACTACTACAAATCTGATGGGGTTGGGAGTGACAGACAATCCAGGCAATCTGTAGGACCACAAGGACTATTTGACACTACACCGTCCGAGGAGAGGTACATCAACTGTGCTACTTGCAGTGGTAGACCGAGTACAAGAATTCGACCCAACGAAATACCTACACTACACGGTCGTCGCTTGTTCACGTCCGCTGTGCCGTTTCACTAACAATACAACGTGGTTCTGTACAACTGACGATGTTTTTGTCATTGCGTTTAGCCAAAAATGCGTGTGCCGTACACGCCACGTGCGAGGGCGGTGCTAATCTCGGAAACAACAAGGTCAGTGGCATAGGCTGATTGTGTGTCCGTCAGTCGACCTCGCGAATACTATGTAGTACAAACAAAGGTCGATGTTAACAAAGGACTGGAAGTTATTCGTGTGCCTGTGAGGCCTGTCTGCTCCGAACATATATGTTCATAAGTGGTGGGAACGGGTGTTGTTTTAGAAAATTTTACGTCATCCGTTTCCTGTAAAAGTGGACAAACGACTTGCAGATAAACTATATTATACTTGTCGCGAGGAATTCATCATGTTGGGGGAGGTTTGCTGTACCAGACCTAGACATAGTACATGTCCCGCGAGCCGTGTACCACGCAAAGGAGTGCAGCATTTACAAAAACATGCCACTTGTTCACTAAGGACAACGACCTTCCTGTCCACCACCATTTTTCTCTTTGCCCCATGAGACTCCTTACCAAAGTGCTACGATAGGGCGTCGAGTCTTACTTTTACCTCACCGAACATTTCGTCTTAGCGTGAGGTGTACGGCTCTTTTAGCGTATCTATATCGTATCATGCACCCAAAAAGAGAGTAAAGCGAGAAGTTACAAGAGCTGCGTCCTACACATACCGTGTGTTGAACACTTATCATTTGAATTACTAATTGGAGACAGACCAAAATGTTGGCGTCTACCACCTGCACCATATTTACCTTTGCCAATTTGACGCGCTTTGTGCTTCCAACATAAGCATCCCTCGAGGCTTGAGAAGACGTCCGTGCCTTTTTCTTGTGTTCATCCAACACGTGGTCGAGGGCACGTATACTATTCGAAGACACACGACGGCGCTCGCCTGCTACAGCATTTGGCCTCTGCTTTGTCTTTCCATGCTGCAGTTTCCTGTCTTTCCTGTCTCCGTTGCTCTTGGGCGAGGAGGTGCGCCCGTCGTGCTCGTCAGGGGTCAGGCCAGAGGACGGTGTGGACGCCGGGGTGGCTCGAACTGGGTTCCCATCGACCCTGCTTCCTCGAGGTTGTCGCGAGTCCTTGTGAGCCGCCTGCGTACCGCGAGGGGTGACAGAGCCGGCGACTCCGTGGCCTTGGGGCGCGGGTATACTCCCGCCGCGCCCGGTAAAGGTCAGACTATTCGACGCTGTAGACGCTGAGTTGGCTCGAAGTTGATTCCCATCGACCCTGCTTCCTCGAGGCCGTCCTGAGTCCTTGTGAGAGGCCTCCGTACCGCGAACGATAAGCGAGCCGGCGACTCCGTGGCGTTTGGGCGCGGGAGTACTCCGGCCGCGCTCGTTAGCGGCCCGGCCAGTGGACGCTTCGGATGTCGAGTTCTCTCGAACTCGATTCCCATGGACTCCTGTTCCTTGTTGATACAGAGTTTTTTTGCTGGCGGCCTTCTGCCCGCGAGGGTCACCCGAACCGCCGCCTCCTATGGAGACTGGGGGGTTGTTGTCTTGCCCTGTTTGAACAGGGCCTGAATCCCAGCAAATGAGCTCATCCTCGTCGGAGGGGATACCTTCCTCTGCGACCTTGTCAACATCCTCGTATTCTTCGATGCTGACGACCTTCCCTGATGAACCCACGCCTAGAAAAGCAGACGCCGGTTTGTCGGCAAACGTTGGACAGATAATGTACCTTTATCAATATTTGTTGTACTTTGGATCGTTCTATATATTACCCCCTATATGATGCGACGGTTAACATGTATATATTCACGTCCCTTGAGATGAATGCGTTCAAGCAGGACGTCGTCGGACAAGAGTACGGGCTAAACATATGCATAGGACGTAAACTAGGATGCTGACGTCAGACACGAGGAAATCGTGTCAATATGTGACATACAGTAAAAGACTAACCGGAATCCACAAGCATTTATAGGGTCTGTAAAAAGGGGTTCCTCGTTTACCTAGATGAGGTAGCAACTACTCTGTGACATTCGGGTAGCTGTATGGCCCTAACCCTAACCCTAGGGACGGAGCAGTTCGAGGTCTTTGGTTTTGCGGTAAAGGGGTGCGCACGACTGGGAGGGGGGAACCCATTGCAACAAGGTCGAGGGGTACATAGGAAAGGAGGGGGCAGTGATGGGGATGGCTGACAGTTCGTGCACAGAAGGAGGAGGTGGGACTGCGTAAGAAGGGTCGCGCTAGGACGGGAGAGGGAGGGGTCAGTTGCGGGCGGGGGG
>JBBMKB010072288.1:0-27299 GCA_037833945.1 Alaria marginata | reverse complement strand
CCCACTACCTTCCGTAACTACTTGCTTCAACGTGGCCCTGCCGCCGTGGGGGCGGAAGGGCCGCTCATTCCCTAGTACCATGTAGTTTCCACCCCTCACATGTACGCCTGAGGTTGTTTCCAACTACACAGAAACCATCATATCTTGGATGCCCATTGACACATTCATTTGATTACTCCAACCGAGCTGCGTTACATACGAGAAACGTTGCGTGTGTGAAAATCGTCATTTAGTGGTGACCTGTTCAACAACCGTATTTCTGTCCCTCAGGTGCAATGCACGTTGATGGATCACAGGTCAGCATCGACGGGAACACGTCTTTCGACCACAATATTGCCGTTTTCTCGGGAGGTGAGAAAACACGCGGGGGTCTTCTTGGATGCTGTGGAGATGCCTGGCAGTAGTACATGTGTGAACGACGGTGGCGCTTGATTTGCATTATTGTCCTGCTGGGTCGCTTCCTTCATTTTGCTATGGACCTGTTAAGCAAGAAGAATTGAACGTGCAAGGATGCACAAGGCTGTCTACAAGCCGATTGGGGGATCATCTCCGGAACCCGTTTCGGCGAAAAAGTACTATTCATAGTTTAAAGCTCCCTGCTACCGGTTCTTTGGGCAAGTGAGCTGGGGATGTACTTTGTCTGGACGGGTCGCCGATATTAGGTAACCCGATATCAGGTGCCATTGCGTTTATGTTTCCACGCAAAGCATTTGGAACTTGACTGCCTGCCACACTATCCTCTCAGTTGACAATTCCCAATCTGCACTAAACTACCGATTAATGAAGGTCCGCAAACTGTTTCGGCACGAAGTAGAAAGCACTGTTGCGCTGTGAATAATTAGCTTGGGCGTACTCCAATCTCCAACAGTTACCTCAGTGGGGACTTAAGTTAGGAAACCCAGTGTCGAAAGTGAGCGACGAGTGCAGCGTCGGTCACGTGGAGCAGCCCGGGCTGCGGGGGTAGGGAGTACTTCCACAGTGTAACAGTGTAACAACAGTGTAACACTGTAACGCAGGGAGACGTACTACACGCGCGCAGCGTGATGATGCTTGCACCGTGCGGAATATCCCTTGAATCGATCGGCTCAGCCGCACCTCGCGTTTCGTAGGTGGTTATAGCTCGAACCCTAACCCAGATAGATGAAAGCCTACAATCCGCAGATTACGACGTTTTGGCCGTGGACAATAGTACATAGCGTAAACGTCTGCTGTTAAGTATATGCTTTTGCTCGGTTATGTACTGAAATTTCTAAGCAGTGTTTGATCCCAAGGTCGCGCGTTGGTTTGGGACACTGAATACCAGGCAGTTATTTTATACCGTCAATATCGCAAGGTACAATAGGGTATACGTTGTATTTATATTTGCGTTTCACCTTATGTTTGAACTTACGGTAACCTGCCGTCACTTACTTTCAGTTGTGTGCTCTCACTCGATTAGTCCCTGGCTGTATCCCCCGTGCTTCGTACTCTACCTGACTCGGGTTTGAGCGTGATATCCGCTCAGTACATGTTGAGCTCGTCAGCTTGTGTGTCATACTGTGCTAGGTTTGACTCGCGACCTGCGCTCGCACCTGTATACAAGCCCCAGCAATCCATGCCATGAATACGCTTTCATCTGAATGGAGCTCTCCATAAAGAAAGCGTTCTTGCCTGGAAACGCACCGCAGCGTCTATTGTCTTGCCGATGGCTTATCGTTGGAGGGGTTCCGGGTGAATATTTATATCTACCGGGGCTGCATGGTTGTTTTGAAGAACTTGCAACATCAAAGTGCACAACGTACCCACGAAACCGCAGACGCCCCTCGACGTACGATCTCCCCCCCGATACGTGTGGGCGCTAACCGCACAACAAGCATTCCGAAGGGATGAGGACCGTGTGGTGCGACCTGAGAACAAGCGTGATTCGCCGTTGTGTTGCCGCAGGGGCAATGCGCGCTTATGAATCTAAGGTCGACATCACAGGTGAAACACGGTTCTACAACAACACTGGACCTCAGTTTGGAGGTGAGATTGGTGTGTAGTGTTTCGTATGATTCCTGAATGAGTACACGGGAGTACTAGCTAGTAAGAGCTGCAACATGAAGCCATTATATCTGCACTGGGGCACGCTAAGCACCATGTATTCCCGTTTGATTGTTGTTTTGTCCTTTCAACGCCCCACATATTATGGTACCTGGTGTGTCGCGTCGTTCGAGTTGTACACGTAGCTCCTACAATAAACATCATGTCGTTCGAGTTGTTGGATGTGACTTGTTTTGCCTACTCCGAGGTCACCGTTTGCATCAGCCACGGCCCCCGCTAACGTCTCGTAAAGGGTCCGTGCTACGGTGAGCTCTTCATTCATCGGCAAAGGAAAATATCACTCATACATCGTGTTTGCCAATAGTAAGAGGTATGTCGGTACCCTGAATACGTTATCATCCGTTTGTATTTACATAATGAAAAACACCGCCGGATACGTCAAGAACAATCGTGCTACGTGCTATGGTATTAATTGGGACTGAATCGTG
The DNA here is from genome assembly GCA_037833945.1 of Alaria marginata. Taxonomy (NCBI): domain Eukaryota; class Phaeophyceae; order Laminariales; family Alariaceae; genus Alaria; species Alaria marginata. Next base: position 24,789 of record JBBMKB010072288.1, on the reverse strand, counting down.
CGTTTTGGTACCCAGACACAACCTCTGGCCCGTGTGGTATAGTGCTAAGCACGGGCGTTTCTTTGCGTACTGTATGTGATAGATAGTCACCGAATGCCCTTCTCGGCGTATGTAAAACATACCTGGTTGTATTCCATATGCACGTTTTTAGATAATGATACTATTAATACTGTCTACTTTGCTACGCTCTCTTGCCATTGAATAAATGCCACTTGCCAGACATTCCCGCTCCGTCACGAGTTAACAGCGGGTAGATATGAGGATACATTCTTAGAGTATTTATGATTATCCTGTCGTCTGCAAATCCGGCGCTGTCATCTGAGCAGAGGTCCATTTAGGTCGGGCGACTGGTAAATTGACGATATACAGTTTTACGCCTAGTATCAATGCGGTCCGTGAACCTTTGTCCGTCGGGATCGACTTAGGCTGTTCCAGCTCTGCATCATTACAGACTTAGACGTGAAACCACCACCTGCCAAGATTAGTTTTTCGCGATAGGCCATACCAGGTATACTACATGTGCCCTTACTTTAAACATTCCCCAGGCCTGCGGTGAAGGTAATAACAATCTCTACGGGTTACTAGGGACTCTGAAGTTATCTTGCTGTGTGCGTCGCGTTCTCACGTATGCATGGCGTTTGGATCGGCTTTAACTCAATCCAGCGAGTTGGCTGTTGGGAAGTGTCTTGCTCTGCTTTCGGCAACTTCAAGCTCTATAGTAAGAACATTCCACAAGCCCGAAATTCGCCGTCAAACTTGGGCCATAGGTACCGCCTCCACAACCAAACTCTCGTTAATGCCCGTAATTAGGCAATCAAGAACTTGGTGCATATATGGTGTCCGTATAATGTGTGCTGACGTGAAGAAACCAGCGTTTCCGTCGTATTTTTGTGTAACCATCAGATCAACAAGCTGCATCGTATGATGCAACAATCGGCGTCACCAACGATTGCTCGAAACGTCCTCTAGTTTTACATAAATCGACTACGGTAGCAATAGTAACAACAATTACTATTGCTACCCATTGTGCATAGTACCGAGTGCCCTGCGCGTGTACGGTAGTGACCGTGACTATGTCGGGGAAACTCGTGTGAGTTAGACCACAATCTTCGGGTCATACGTTGGTCCATACGATTGCTCGGCAAGCTTCTTGTTTACCATATATTATGCTATGTTCTACATTTCACTGAGTACAAAATGTCAACAGATGCGGCGACCATTCAATCATACCCGATGGGCGCATCAACCGTGCTGCCATGAATCCTCCCTGTGTAAAAAAAGAGCGCCTGAACTCCCTCGTGATGCCCACAGGTTCCATAAGCGTGATTGGCGCAGAGATGCACATCGACGGCACCACAAGGTTTGATTTCAACTCCGCTCATGAAGGAGGTGCGATGTCCTGCTCATGTTCATTTGTAGGACGTTCCCATCAAAGAGAGAGGGCGGAGATACATCCCATTGTACATCTCGAAACACACACGTATCGTATAGCATGACGGGCTCGAATGATGGTCTTGATTTCGAAGGCTGCATCTGTAAACGCATATCGTCTTAAAGCCCAAAGTGCGTACGTGCGTGCGGGATTGAGCCATCAACGATCTCAGCGGCCTGAACCAAGTGATCTTCACTCAATCACTAAACCCGTTCGTCTCTTGGAGTCAACGTTCGTGTGTGTTATGTACACAGTTTACCGTTATTTCAACCCAACACCACCACCAGCACACCCAGCATACAGTACGTTCTGATCCTTCGATCTACAGCGGGTATATATTACGTCAGCCAGTGTGGAGTACGCCGTTTCGTAAAGACGACATCTGGTCATATGGTCAGTGTCTTGGTTTGTTTGTGTTTATTACTGTGGAGTGTGGAGCACACTCGTTCTCCATGAAGGTATCTGGCTGGTGCCAGTACCCCGGACTATAATTCATTATACGAGTTGATGGCTGGTACGTTATTTTTCGTTCGTCATTGAAGTACATATATTTCGTAGCGGTCAATAAGCTGCATGCATGCGTAGCCTGAGAACCGAATCACCGTGTTGGCACTTATACGGTAGGGGCCAAGCATAAACGGTCGAATATAAGACCGATGTATGGATCAAGAGGTCTCTTCGCGATGTTTTCCGAGAACAATACGATAGGTCTGTTCTGTTTTGGCAGGAGCCGTGTTTACCAACAAGGAGGCGGAGCTGAGCATCGACGGGAACACCGCATTTACCCACAACTCAGCATCGTACGTTGGAGGTGAGAAGGGTTCGGAATGAATGATTGGTTAGATAAGTGGGCACCATGCCTGTAAGTGGGTGCAGGTTAGTGCCTTGACAATGTCAGCGTCAAGCAGCGTCAGACAGTCGTGTAGTTTGCTCGTTTAGTTTTGGTGTTGGCCATATTGATAGCCAGAGGTGCCGACTACCACCTCCTCCGTAAACCAAGTGAAATAGTTCACATTTATGTAGCAAACCACATGCCATGGTCGTGTACGCCAATCAAGTCACCAGACAATGCCTGGTGGGCTTCGTCCATATCCTGTTTAATCCGCTAGCTCTACTATTTGGTGTTGTTTGAATAATACGGTCTGCTGTTTTGAAAACATTACCTGGGTGTCGCTCGACGTTGCTGCTCGCTCTACCCATCGCCTTCATTGCCTGATATAGCAAGCGCACCAGTCGATATTGGGTTTGCCTTCGATTGTATGAAATTGATGATACATATTTCATGCTCCCGCAGGTGCAATGCATATTACATTCGCGGAGGCGAACATTGGCGGAAACACGTCTTACGAATTCAACGAAGCCGTTTTTTCTGGAGGTGAGAACCGAAAGGATTGGGATGTGTACGACACCTACTCAACCAGTTGGAGCACCTCTCCGCCCAAACGGCCGATGTAGTAGGTAACCGTGAGGGCCTACACTCCGTTCTTGCAAAGCTGTTTCGTTCGTTCTTGGCAGTGGGTGTATACACGACGATGTTTCGCTTAATGTACGACTGTTTGAATATCGTTGTCAGGTCAGATCACTCCGTTTCCCTTGCTCGGTGTATGTATTTTTGATAAACAAGCTTTGAGGGCAGATTCAAACGATTTCAACAGTCGCTTAATATAAGCGTTAAATTAAGACACCACGAGCAACCTACGGTTATTGAAACCTAACGCGGTTTGATATCAAGCGACATTAACACCCACAAAACCAGAAATGATAATGGCCTCGAGATATTCCGGGCGCAAACGTCACGTCACAGACTTGTTCAATCGCCACAACCCCACCACATCTACTCGCCGCGAATGCACCTTATGACACACACAAATAAGTGTGTTATGTCGTGGATAATCTCAAGCGCGGCTTCCCGCCTTTATCTTGATCATCCTACTCTGAAGTAGTGGTTCTGTCTTCACCCCCACTTCTTGCTGCACGCATACCCGACACAAAACCGTGGGTCACGAGTATATCATGGGTTTCGACGTGTTCTAATTAAAGGAATATGCCTTGACACTTACAGAAGTCACCTCAGGGCGACTCTACAGCGTTTACCCCATCTCAAACTTTTCGCTGACCGTTTTTCAATCCGCTATGGTCTCATCCGCTGTACGCTTGTACGCCGATAAACAAGGTCAGTTTGCACGTGCTGCCAGATGGGGATTTTGACGCAACGCTTAAAAGGACAACATTTTATGTTGGCTTTCCGACTCTCCTTTCCCGCAAATATGATTGAAGAATGCCGAGGAACGTCTAACTCCACAACTCCACTAACGACTGTTTCGCTTCTGCCAGCCATTCTTGAGTTGGTCGCGTCAGCTGGGTAGGTCCAATTTTCTTGAGGCCATATGTTTCACAAGTAACATGTCCTTACATACCAACGCTTTAAGTCCGTACTCACCCTGCTTGAGGTCCTCGTCGCATAAATACCGTTTCCTTACTCCGGACGTTGCTCGATAGCCTAGAATTCCTGTACGTTGAGGTGAGCTGAATCAAGCGATTTAACAGCCGCAAGTTCCGTGTGATCTGCCATGAGCATATTCGGTACAGCTGTCGATAGGAACTCGCGCCGCAGAACATTTGTATCTGTCGTCAACGCTTGTGCATTACGGAAGCATTAGACAATCCAGTATATGAACCTTGGTCAGCGGCCGTAGAACCTTGGTCGCCAAACCGGCTTCAGCCAGCTGTAAGGTGAATAAGAGAGTGTTCATCGCCTCACCCGGAGACGTTCGACGCTTGCACTTGTGTTCGTACAAAACCTGGCGTGTGGCGTGTTGGCGTACCCTCAGGTGCAGTGCGTGCTGAAGATTCCACTGTCAAAATCGACGGAAACACGTATCTTGCCCACAACAAGGCTAGTTCGTTTGGAGGTAAGAACAAGAGCACGGAAGGGGTTTTTGGATTTTTGACATCGTAACTATCTTTAGTATCGTTACTGTAAGCAGACGCGTGCTGCGGCGAAAACCCAATTTTAACTGACTGAGGCCCCTGAACCGAGAAACTATCCAACACCGCTGGCACACTATCGTGCTTTCCTGTTATTTTCGTCGTGTACCTAGGACAGAGGATTGTTTCTCGAGTTGCGTGGTCGTTTTCTCTCGAAATGATTGTTTGGTTGAGCTAAAGAGCTCTTCAAGCGAGGAGTGCCTGCAAAGGTTGGTTCACCCCTTTGAGAGCATGCTGCTGCATGGGCCTAGTGGTGTTACAACGGAGAAGTATACGGTATCGGGAGATTTTGTATGGGGTTAGACCGGAAACGGTAGGGTTCACCCGATTCAGTGGGTTCGGCCGGCTGTAAGGCGTAGCGGGAAGTTAAGTGCCGCCAATAGTGTGGTGAATATTGCAAGACAGGGGTCACCTCTAGATGTTCGCCTCTGGACGGTTATCACGAATATGGTTTTCTGCTGAAGTCGTTTAAGGGAATCGACGCAGTTTTGGTACTCTTAACTACCTCCGCAGCATAAGGTCACCCCTAAGACGCCGACCAGTCCCGCATTATGTTCGCGCACTGCTAATTCTGCGCCACACCTGTGGCGCACACGCTTTATGAATGGCCAACATCCGCGATAATGCAATGCCCTACGTTAGGCAGTAGTTCCGTGCAATACCTCCTCTTGACATCCTTCGCTGCAATCAGTATAAGTATGGCGTAGCTCTGTAGCTCTCGCCGTTGAGCCCGATATGATAAGCTTGATTCTTAGCGTCCCCCTACAAGTGATCATTTTGTTTAAATCACGTTTGGTGAGTGTATACTGTGAGAAAAACGCGAACAAAGACACTCCGTTGAATGCCTTATCGATCGGCGTGTATTCGCGAGTGCGTAGCTTTTACATGTAAACACCACCGTAATTGTGAGTAGTACCTCTATGTTGGAGCGGGCATCGTTTTCCCGGGGTTCGTTCCATAGGGTTTTGACGGGCACCTTATGTGTCCAGTATTGTTAGACTAGAGCACGATGTGCGTGGCCATATATCGGCGTACAGCTTTATGCATGTTCACCTCGCCGAGTGTGTTTTTTTTATCTCTGGTTCCCGCCTTTCCCCCCTCTTATCGCCCGAAGCGTTCACATGGCGCATTAAACTCGTATCATGCCGATAGTCTTCAAGTCTTCAAGTAGCTCGTCCAAGATGGACTGCCCTGAATGAATGACCGCACTGACATCGAAACTCCGTTCGTGGACTACAGTATGTTAGGACACCATCCTCGTTCCCTCTGTCGATGCTCAGGTGGTATAACAACAGTCCATGCGGAGATGCACATCGACGGCGCCACACACTTTTTGAGCAACTCTGCTCCAGAAGGAGGTGAGCTAAGCCAAGAATTTCCAAGTGTACATGAATCGCAAGGTAATCCTCCTGGCAAGAGAGGGTAGACTACTAAACTGCAACTGTGCCTTGTTCGTGCGGTTTTGTGATTAACGTGGCCTCGAGTGTAGAAGTGTTTTCGCTTTTGGGCGTTCTTGAGGGACGCAAGCCCGAGCGTGCTACGCATATATATACGATACATCTAGGTGGCGAAATAATACGCAGTTCTCATGATGGCCTATAGCGCAAGACACATGTATCACGTCGAAATAGGGCTTACGAGAAGGGAAAACGTCAGGGCGAACTCTACAGGAAGTTATGTTCTTTACTACAGTAGTAGGTGCTCGATAATGTAGTGAGCAACGAACAACCGCAGCGGTCAAAGTAGAGTCCGCATTACTTAGCCCAGAATAGCCTACGATATTCTGGTAGGAGATATCAGACCATCCCCATTTAACTATCTAGATTTATATGGGCAGTTGTTTCCCTGGGTTGGAATATCTGCACAAGCTAGACCATGTTTGTTGGGTGAGATCGGCGTCGCGCGGTTCTTGCGGACATCATCTCCTAGTGGAAGCTGAATACTACAGCTCTTACACAGCATCTCATAACCCTAACTCTAACCCTAACCCTAACCTTATGGCATCACGCGGTGTACGTTGAACTCGCATGCACAGTATCCAACGTATTGGGATCGGAATGCCGCTTGGACGTAGGATACCCTCTGAACAACGTCCAAACACACCACCCAGCCCCCTCAGAAGGAACAGCTCTACAAGAATCTCGGACAGAGATTTCCGGGGGGTTAAGGAAGTCGGTATCGGGTGTACTCATGTTGCTTCAACATACACCCTCTCGCAAACAATAAATCTAGCTCAGACCACTATTATTGCCCAGCTTTTATTATCGAGCGCCGTTAATTTCTGCTGTTTGCAGGTGCCATGATGATGTACATTCAATCAGAGGTCAACATCACTGGGAACACGACGTTCGATGGCAACTCAGCCTCTTCATATGGAGGTCAGAACGCCAAAACCATACTAACTTCCGGGATAAGTCGTTCACTGTTCACCGGCCTTTAGAGTGTCGCTATAGTATCTGTAGCGCTATCGGGTTCACACATATTCGACTGGCGGGGGTTCTTCAACCAAGAAACTGGCTGTTACATTATAAATGCATGCCTGAAATATGTGTATGTATGCTTCACGGCTAGACTATGAGATAACTCTGATCGAGTTTCGTGTACAAATATTCTCGAGCTCGGGTTTGGGTGATACATAGGGTCTTATCGTGTAGGGAACCTCGCGAACACGATGTGCAATTTTATCGTAGCATTCGAGACTCCCTGTGCAGCCCTAGAGAGGAGAAACGCTCGGCATCACTCGTGGCTGCAAATATTCCATTCCGTTGAGTATATCATAGCCGCATGTATCCCGCACCTGAAGCACATCCTGAGTAAACCTACAAAGCTTGCTAACAGGACATTTAGACAGGCCAACGACGAATCACCATGATTGCGTTTTTTTGTAAGTGACGCAGAAGTCCACACGAATAGGGCTTGCTGAGTGCGTTATAGATTGTTTAGTCGTGTGTTGAACGTTGAGCGATATCTCCTACAAAGGTTTCCACTCGGATACACGTCTCGCTAGACACCCGCCAGAGCTCTTGATTCCAAGACGTTCGCAGTATGGGAAATGTAGAACCGGAATGTTTCTCTTGGGTCGTTCAAGAAAATTGACGACTCTCTCCCATTTGTTCGTCAGGCGCAATCCACACTTCTGAATCGGAGGTCGATATTGGCGGTACTGCTTCGTTTTCTAACAACACAGCTTCTTCATATGGAGGTGAGGACGAACACAAAATATATTTTGTGTTACCCTCGGAAACATGACAGTGACAAACGGCGTACAAATCACTATGAGGCATGAATATTTCCGATGACAACCTAGTCGCTGTTCATAGGCACGAGACGTATCAGGTCCTGTCGTTTTATAACCACGGGCAGCTCATCCGCCCCATAGGTCGTGGTCGGTGAAATGCGTCCACAGCACCCGCAAGCCGCCGGTTGGTTGTTGTGTAAGAACTGTATAGAGCTACGACTGTGTTGCTTGTTGTGTCATAACCTTTTATGTTACTGGTTGTCATACGCGATCTTACGAATGTCTTCCGAGAATGCGTGGGATCTCGTGAGACCGTCCGTGGCCTGCGTTGGGCGTTCCTGGTACGCCGAACGCGCTGATCTCACCACATACTTCGTACCATCACATCATATAACAGACTAAGGGTACGATAGAGAGTGTACATAATAGTTCTAGTTTTACCTCAAGCGGAAGGCTTATACATCATTCAACCACTGACTTTGGCGACAAATGAACGCCCAACCCGGTGAACATTCCAATGATATCATGGGTCACATACCAAATCTTATACCAGGTATGAGTGTCCAGCATAAACGGGGCAGCAATGGTATTGGGGAGTTTTCCCGTTGACGAGCTCTGTCCGTCGGATGGATTTCGACCATGACGTGCCCCTCTCACCGTAGCAGGTTTCAAATAAACTCACATAATTAACAGATGTTGACATAGACAGTGCTGGCGGAATGAATGTGGCACCATCTGCCACCCGAAAGGATCACTTACGCGATCATCCTACTCGAGATGGCTGTATATACGTGCATGTGATGCCAGTAGGCCATTTCGATGTCATTTTGAGAACACTTATGGGTGGTGTCAGAGCTCGCATCACGCACGGCCAAAACACGACAAAGTATTTCGTTAGTCACCGGAATATATACTGTGCATCGTAAGAAGTCGGAAGGCCAACGAAACTAAACACATAGAGAATCGAACGATGGCATGGGATCTGCCGCAGCTTTAGCTACAACACTGCTGCACCAACCCCCGACCTACGTCGCCTGAGCAGCTGTGAAACGGTTCTCCTAGGCTGTTCTTGAAGAATTTCCTCTGGAACTAACAAATTGCATGGGTTTTCCATGCGTTCCCGTGGTGCATCTTCATGGGAGTTCCAATGGCCTCTTTCGACGGGGTTGCCAATCAGATATCCGAGAGCAAGGGAGTTCCTATGGGACCTTTCTGAACCCCCATGACAAATCCCATTGGAGCGTCCATGCTATTGTAGCCAAGGTGCTGTTATTACGTGTTGGTAACTTACTGCCGCGTATAGTACAACACATGCCTCGCCAGGTGGACCCATTGGTCGACGGCGTGAGCAAAAGGAGGGACGGCGTCATTGACCGACCGAACGCATGGGCGAACAAAACAGCGGAGAAAACGAAATCCAAAATATGTCTGGCATGTGCTTCATATATAGGTGTTCGTCGCGGCATGGCATTTGGACGCTATAGAGATGCTATGGTGGGGTAAACTCAAACATCACCCCTATCTAGAGCACCATCGCGGAAACCGAATTAGAATCCCCGGTGGACTCTAGGCAGAATTCCCACAGCATTTGCAAACTGCAATGCTTCAAGGGCGTACCATCTAGCTCTTCACTGAAATACAGGCTTGCTCCGTATCACCCAGGCTTAACGATATTCCTGTTATCGTCCAGACGTTTAAGGCCCGCTATAGTTAAGAATGCGTCAGTTTGGCGGAGATGATGAAATACCTCTTTTGTGTAGAATCACCACTTGTATTTCTTAAAGACAGTTTCATGTGTTTAGGCTCTCATGCACGGTGCATTTATCAGAGCCCAGCTTATTATCCCTCTGGGCCCCCAAGAAATAGTTTTGCATCCAAACTGGGGAACTACCCAATACGTTTTGATCTGGTGTATATTTGGCTACACCGATTCGCTAGGTATCTAGACCATGACATTGTGCACCGGGCTTATCTTGCACTATTTCTCCAAGTCGATTGTTGCGTGGGGTATAGACCTCTTCAGGTGAGGAACCGTGGGCGGGCCAACTGCTACTCTAACCCCCCATGCATATTTCCTCAGTTATTTTCTTCGAGCTTTACTTGTCTTGTGTGGTCGTCGACCGCTCCTGTGCCCTGTATCACTATTTCCTACCTAGTACTGTTCTGGCCACCGCCAGCTGTACTTCGCGCAGGAAACAAAACACGTTTTCTAAGTATCGAGCCACGATTGCGAAACACCATTCGTAATTTCTGGTATTTGTTCGGGTGCGGACGTTAGCTACGTAGCTCTACTCCTGAACGTAAACTCCGTTGTTGACGCGCCTGTCGAGGAGGGTGGTAATACCTGGCGGCCAGCGGCCCAGTTTAGCATTTTAACTTTGACTCGTGTGCCTTCGTTACATCTTGAGCATCGCATCACACTACAGCATCAGCGTGTGCGATGCATCTGACACGCTGTCCCTGTTGTCACCGTGGTTGCAGGAGCTATCAATCAGATAGGGGGCAGTCTCTCCGTTGGCGGCGATTCAACATTCATCGCCAACACGGGCTTCTTTGGAGGTGAAGAGTGGCTAGACAATAAGTGGTCATCCCGTACAGGATTCGTCAGGAGAACGTTTTTGGCTTTCGTTAAAGCGGCACCAAAAACGTGTCAAAACTGGATCCGTCGATGTCCAGAGCGTCTCGGTGCCATTCAGCAAAGAAAAACGCCACTGCGAGTGAAAATTCACTACTGACACAAACACCACATCTGGTGTTGGCCGTTGAAGAGAAGCAATCGAATACCTGGTGTAGAGTGTACCTTTGTTGCGTTGCTTCCGGCGGAACGTAATAGTATCCATACCACGTACGACGGCACGAGCTGTGATATTCCCATGCTGAGATTCACCAGATAACGTATTGGTTCGGTAGCCGTTAACTGCGCACGTTACACCAGTTCGCATCATTTCCTAACCATCGCCTTCCCGCAGTATTCCAGGCTGTTAAGCTTCTACTTAACCCTAACCCTAACACTAACCCTACTTCCACCAACGTTGTGAGTAACGGGGCCCCTCTACTTGAAAGGAGCCCAATACTTCCAAGTATGTGCGCTATCTAGCGTGTAGAGGTGTACTTCATATTTCGTGACGCTGCTAACTTGAAGAGCTCATAACCTCACCAAAAACATGACTCCGACGATTTTGTTTGTTTAAACCGATGAACAATACCATGGCCTAATCAACTAGCTAAAAATGATGCAAAACACGAACGCTATTCTAAATATATCGGGGCGTTCTTTAGTCGAAGACAGGTACCTGGTATCAATTTGGCCAAGCTGTGCTACCTCCGTCGTAGCACGCGTCTTAACCCTAACCCTAACCGTAACCCTAACCCTAAGTATACGTGTCGTCACCCGTGCTGCGGTAATGATTGCAGTGTTGGGCACGAACGTTCAGCATTGGCGGGGCCCCGAAACGAAGGACCCACCTTGAATGCGATGTGTATTGTTATACCTTCTTTCATAGTCTCCCCACGGTAGAGGTGCAGCAGAAATTGCGGGGCTCCTGACATGAGATGCTCAATATATACCACCCGAAACATGATTTCGAAGACACTTGTCCGCGCAACCCGGCCATCATTTCTCCGCGCTAATAACAGTCCTAAAACAAAATATACTCGTAAAATCATGAATCCAACCGGTAATTCTTCACTTCTGGAGCTCAACCGGCCAGAAACGTCTGGCTTAAAAAGTAGCCCCTACCGTGGGGTGGCTCTTCATTAGATAACTACTGTAGTCAGTATGTATTGGGTTTAGCTTACGATATGTCTCAACGTCAGTTAGTTGTTAGGTGAGGTATAGAGCTTCTCTTCTTAGGGAGCCCAATGGAATCTACAGTAGGCACGTACCTCATGTTCCTGGCCGTTGGAGCTGTTCACCGGGTCGCGTATTCAAATTGCCTGAGAAACGGGTTTTGCGTGACATATGGAGCAGCTCATTTTGAGAAACCCCGAACCAACTCTGGCACACTCTTTTACTTACGAGTAGTACTATCTTCGTACTGTGTTGGTGTCTCGTCCTGTACGCATTCGTATATGTTGGGTTTCGGAGTGCAAGCGCTGCGAGGACGCAAACTTCTGGATTGTCACTGCGAAACGATGGAAGGGTTTGGGCTGAGGAACTCTGTGCTTGTCTAGTTGCATTATTTATTAGGGTTTACGAGAAGTCGGGTCCGAGTTAGCATTCGCCTCTTGACGAGGTTTACCTTTTCCCGTTGGTCGGCTCTTTCGTTCATCAGCTGCAAAGTGTTACAGTGTAGTTTAGATAGCGATGTTGTGTCCTGGAGGCTTGCTGTTTGCACCTCATCACTGTATTGGTTGTCGAGAATTGGCGATTTTATCATGTCATAGTACAGTGAAAACAAATTCCTGCGTCTCGGCTTCTTTCTTGGGGCGGTTGGCGCTCGCGCTACAAGCTACTAACGGCTTTAGCGCTGCGTTGACAGCGGTGTAACCCTTGTAGCCGCCCTACCTGTCAAGACGACAGATACGTTCTGGCCCCACATTTGTTTATTTCCGGAGCTCCTCAACCGCCAATAGGGTTAAGCCGATACCATGGCAATCCCGTTCGTCGTGTGAACTTTATTTTTCATAGACTTTCGGTACATTACGTCAGCGGTTGGGATGCTAGTGTTGCAGTGCTTACCATCCGATTACGTGTAGCATGGGCGTCCATGTCGACCACTCAATGACATAAGCATCTTCGGAAAGGTCGAAAGAAGAAGCTAACGGCAGAGGTGCACACCAACCATTGTTTCTCTGAGACTCCTCACTTGAAGGTATACGAAAGGGTTAGGGTTAGGGTTAGGGTTAGGGTTAGGGTTACCGTTAGGGTTACCGTTAGGGTTAGGGTTAGGGCAAAAGGAAAGTACAACCCTTGGAACAGACCCATACCCTTAGTATACCAAACCGTAATATTGCAACACAAAATAATGATATTTTAACGATTTTAGACGAAGGAGCCCGGCCACGCAGACAACTTTTATACCTAAAAATACTACCTTTGTCGTACGAGCGCGCGTCTAATCAAAGATTGCTAACACCGAAGCCTACGCATGTAGATAAACTCTTTTATATACCTCAATTCGGCTCACGATCGATCAACTTAGCATTGCCGTCGTGTTAGTGTTGCCATGCGACAATGCGTAGCGTAAGCTTCAATATTGATCACGTGACGAACCTTTCCAAAAGAAGAAGTAAATCAAAGGGAAAAAACAGAAGTCGGTGTTCTTGGGGTTGCACGTAGTTCGTTTCTTCCACAAGGTTATGGACAAGGTATATATACAGAGGTGTCCTTGTTAAACACCAGAGCTAACACGGCACCCTTTTCACTGTATCATCGCGCCTCTCGGTCGCCTGGTTCCGGCGTGGGATAGCCTCGTTCCTGTAGTCTGCTGGGGAAATCGCCGAAGGCTTCCTTTTTATTTCACGGCGGAGAAGTTGAGAGCTGGGAATTGTTGAATCGCGCTGTATGCTTCTTGAACGTGCCCCCCCCCCTCTTTACGTACGGTACCGGCTATTCAAAAAGAAACCGAGAAGCTGACCCAGCCGAGAGAGTGCGGGTAAAACCCAAACCTTGTAATAATCGCTCACGAGTTTCGGATTTCCACGTATGTATATAGCAGGATGGATTTGGTTTGGAGTTCTCGCTCACGAGGGGGCCGTTTGTGCGTCGTAAAGTTACTTCTACCCAGAGTTGGAGCGCAAACCTCGGGGTTGGAGCGACACACTTGTTTTTCGGCAGAAACATTTGGTACACGGTGTTTCACGTTTTCCAAAGCGGTGGTGCCAGGCTATACCGTGCCTTCGTTGAACCGAGGAAATCCAACGGCGACAAGATATATATCAGAACAACGTTTTTTGTAACGAAGCCACATACAAGTATGCCACGAGCCATATCAAAGCTATCTGACATGTTTGAACTGTTTAAGATCCATCCCAATTGGTGACATTGGTAAAACAATCCCAAAAGCCTCAAGGACATTGACGTTAGGACTCGAGAAGGTAATGCGTTTTTTGTTTCAAAAACGATCCGTACTGCCGGCTTACAACTGTCACGAATAGTGGATGTTGTTCACGAAACTCGATTGGTTTATTTCGCTAGGAATGGTGAATGACGATCGTCTAACACTGGCGGTCAGCCCCATGGCAAGTACACCCGCCAGTAGGTTTGGCGAAACAACGAACGACATCCAGCGATATGTATACAGTAGTTCTGTAGCGGCTAACAGCTTCCGTACGTCTGTCTCTGATAGTCCTCTGCACTATCATCGGGTTGGGGTGTTGAAACCATGTGTAGTGAATTAATCATCTGTGAATTCGTGGCCGAGTTGGTCGGCACTCCGCTTCAACTTGATTTCACATTTTCAGTTTGTAGATCAACACCACCAGTAAGAGAACGCGTGCTTGCACTCGGTTCCTTTTACGGCAGGTGGAGTATATGCCGCTAACGGGAATTTGACCTTCAAAGAAAACACACGATTCACCCGGAACGTCGCAGAGTTCGACGGCGGAGCCATTGCCATGGTAGCGCCGGACAAAGTGAACATCAGCGGTTCCACGTTTTCGTCAAATGAGGCTCGGCTTGGGGGCGCCGTTTCTTTGACTTCCCTGCTCCACAACCAAAGGATATACCATGACTGTTTTTTTGTCAACAACACCGCAACAGACGGAGGGGCGATGTACCTCTACGGCGATGCTGGGGTCGACGTTGTTACTGCATCATTCTTTCGCGACAACTATGCAAGTAAGCGTCATCATACAAACGTCTCAAACAACGTATCGTGCGTATGTAGATCAAGGTACAGCGACATTCGATGTAAAGGCCTGCAGTAGATCTGCTGCAGATATAGAGCCGCTAGGACGAGTACAACTTGGGGATGCGTGGGCCCTACATTATTCCTACTGTTCCATCAGTACTGCAGTCCCAGCCACCTGAGTTTGACTAACGCCTCTTGATTGGAGGCTTAAATGTACTATCACACCTCCACTCGGGTATAATAATTCGGGGGACCACCCTGCAGGAAAAAGGTGGCTAAAATATTGCGGTGATTGCGGCAGCGTCGCCAGCGGGTGTACCAAGATCGCGACCTCAGAAGCTGATAGGTGGACACGGCGGTACTGAATATAGTTCGTGATGCATTGCTTAAAGTACTTTCGGTCAAGCGATGGCCTTTTTCACTTAATACTGCTGTGGGCTAACTTTACAGTATATACATATTGCCACGACCATTAAACTCTCAGCCTTCGTCACTGCTGCGTCGGTCAAATCTAGTTAATTCGAAGCGTTCCTTTAGCCAGTCGATTGTGCCAGCTAGAAAGCGTGTCGACCACTTAAGAAGTACGAAAACAATGGCATCTGTTTGCTATCCCCCCAAAATTGATGAGGTAAAACGTGTTAGTTTCAAAGATGCGCCACGTGAAATGTAACATATCAAACGTGTACCAGTAAGACATAAAGGCAGCGAAGTTTCCCCTAGACAACATGTCATTTCTTGCCAAATCTGACATCGTTCGCCTACTGGAGCGTGTGCACCGAACAATCTTCGCTTTGTCCGGACCTTTGCCGGTGAAAAAAAAGCTGATGCTGAAAGTACACTGGGCAGCGGTAGTTGGTGTTAAGGGTTGCAGCACAAATATTGTGGCGAGGAGGCAACTGCGATCCGATCGACTGCCTCCGTCATCACTCGCTTATTCTGCATATCACCCCAACCGAGTCATCACGATTGACAAAGAGGACACAAACGCCATCGGCCGATGTGGTTTGGCTGTGTAGACATCATGCGTCTCCTACGCGCAGTCTTCACAGTAGCTTTTTTTGTATCATCTGTATGGGCATTTCTCTAAATGCCTACAACAAAAACTACCGAAACCTATGTGGACGTTTCCTTATCGTACCGTCGCAAAACGCGAAGCAAAATGCGTACCTATGTTGGCAGAACGCACTAACTGCTGCTTTTATCCGTAAGCTTGGTCCGGTCGTCACCATGGATCTTGAGGAAGGTGGTCACTCGCGTGCTTGACCATAATGATATTGCGTCCTGTGCCAGGTGCTTCGGGAGGGGCAATCTACCTCGTCGGGACTCTTAAGCTCAGCAGCGCGAGATTTGTGGCCAACAAGGCTGGCGAAGAGGGCACGGCTATCGCCAGCGTTTCCGTATCGTCGGTGGTGGAATTTGATGACGTCTACTTTCAACATAACACTTATCACTGCCTTAGCGGCGAGTATGGCGATGATATTGTGGGCACGGTAAGAACGAGTGAAGGTGCATTCGCGGCTGCAAGTGCGTTGGTTGCAGGTTTGAACACCACAAACTGGGTTTTCGGCCATGCTGCCGTATGGGGGAGACGTTGGTGTTCCAAACGTGATGACTGGCGGGTTTCCTAAACCGAGGCACCACCCAACATATTTACAGCCCTTTTCTGCTATACGATTATGTTTGGACGCATGAGACGATAGTGGTAGCATGTCTTCGCCAAAGTACTACGACTACCAAGGCTCCTCATCTGGGAGGAACGGCCCAATATCGTTGGAATCGATCCGACGTGCTTGGGTTCCGCAACAATATTAGACATACAGTATACTACCTAGGCCGGAGTTATCGCACGGGAGGGGTTGCACGTTTTGGGCCAAACGTTTCTGATGGGTTGCGCTGCTCAATTGAGGAACTACCGGTCGGTATGATAATTTAACGAGTATGTACTACAGTAACTAGGTTTAGGACTAGCGCATATAATAGCTGGTCGGGTTGCGCGAGCGAATGTCTTCGAGGGAACTTTCCGGGTGAGATATTGAGCTCCTCATGGTAGGAGCGCAGAAACTTCTGCTGCACCCCTCTCGTGGGATGATTGATGCCTCAAAGTGTGATCGATCATCGTTTAGCGATGTAGCTGGTTCACAAAGTCAGTCTAGAGCTCTTGAAGCTAGCAGCCTCAGAAAACATTACCTTCACCTTTACCGTAGCGAACACCTTTGTTGGATGCCAATCCCATGGGATTGCTGATTGAGCTGCGCACGCAATACATATCAAAGCCGGATGATCTGTTGAGTACGGGGGTTATAATGTCAGGTCCACCCCCGAAAAACAAGTAACCCCTGTTCCGAAACATAATATAGTTTCCAAGATAAGGCCTACCATGTCGTATGTATTCCAGAGGCCAAATATGAAAAATCGAACCCGTTGGCACACACTTGTGCCTGCATAAACTAACAATGTGTTAGATTCCCCCGTTTGCTAGCATTAGCCTTGCGCTCTCGTTTGGCTACAACATTGGCCTTACGCACGTTGCAGGCCTATTTTGAACTACATACTTATTTCAACCTGTACTAACAGGTTTTGTCGCGGTAGGGGTATAACCCGGACCGCACTTGTTGCCCACGTATTTACAATGTGTTCTACCTCGGTACCACCATAGGGCACATCTCGCTTCGACACCGCGTGCTACGGGTGTTCGGCCGTCGAAAATCAAGTCCCGGACGGTGTTCAGATAGCGAGGAACGATACCTGCGGCATTCCCATCTGTATAGATTTACCTGCGGGAACCGTTGGCCTGTCAAGCGGCACAACTGTCGCGAGTCTAACCCTTGAAGCGGGATACTACCGCACCTCAAACGAAAGTACTGTCATCCTGGAATGCTACAGAAAGGAGGCCTGCGTAGGAGGAGACGAGCATGGGGACTACTGTGCGGTCGGCTATGAGGGTGCATGTGAGTTCAACATTCAGTGCATAAATGCTTCGACCTACGATACGGTAACGTGGTTATCTATTGCGAGTCAGGTTCTTGCCCAGATGCATATCACCGTAGGGGGGCACCTTATTGTTTTCATGGTTTTGGCACGAGCAGCTGTATCAGTCACCTGAAAACCGGCCTTGATTGGGCAAACTGTTCGCGCGCACTCGGCGAGCACCAAACAATTAAATAGCAAAATACTTGTGTGATTGTAAGATTGGTAGGTTCCCCCCCCGTACCATATTACCCAGCATGATTAAAACATGAGGTTTTCTATACCTCGCCGGACACCCACCAAGTACGAGCAACCACATGCTGATTGATCCCACGGGGTAGGCGTGAACAAAGTGTGACGGCTGAGCACAACTACCTTCAATTGTAAACATACTGTGCAGTTCCTCAGTAAAAGGGATCTGATATTCCGATAACGTACCCTACCATACTAAGGTGTCAATGCGGCCAGTCGCTGGACGGCCTCCTAGGTTTGAATGGTCGACGGGTAGGTTCAGTTATTACCCTTTTTTACTAATCTTAAGAAGACGTTCAGTTGTGGTACAAAGGAAGGTTTCAGATCAAAACGCGGACGAGTACACGGAATATCCAACAGTCACTCTATACCACATCGGTAGCGGTACGGGCACATGAGATTCATCTGGTGCCGTATGATATTTTACTTGTAAACTAACCTACGCTCGTCGCACCTCAGATACGACGAGCTGTGGAGGTCGATTTGTCACGGAAGACAAGGTGCTACCTTCACCCTCATATCGACTATTTCCTCTCATTCCCCCAACGCCGATCGCTGTAGACTGTGCCGTATGTGCAGACACATTCTCGTCCGAGACTGCGTACAGCTGCAGGGAGTGCTCCGAAGAGGCCATGCAATCGGCGATGGGACTAGCACTAACCGCGGCTGTTGCAATGGTTGTAGTGGCCGCCATGGTCTTGAGGCACTTGAGCAGGGTGGTCGACGACGAGACTGGAGAAATAGTGAACTCACGTCAAGGATTCCTTGCGCGGAAATGCGCCTTGTTCCAGGACACGCTAATGAGGGTGCTCCCGCTGTCTGCAATAAAGATCGTCGTGGTGGTGTGGCAAATCGTTTCCCAGGTATAAATCAGTGTCGCACGTTCAGCGAGATGCCGGTATATGACAGTACTAACCCTAAACCTGATACGGTTTGAGCTTGAATATGCCGGTTTAGCTATGAAAGTAATAAATTATGAACCTTCTGTATCTGGAATGAAGGCTGTCGTATGTAGCTGCGAAACGGTACGTTTAGCTGGTGTTCTAACTATTTCAACAGTTTGGCCAGATATTTACGACGTAAGCTCCCGTATAAATGAAGCAAACAAAGGCGAAAAATGACAAGGTCTCGTTTTTGTGGGAAAAAAGGACGGAGTCGAACGCAGCAAATGCCTGAAACCAAAACCCTTAATTCATAAACTAACAAGACGAGGGTCGAGGTGGAGCGCCAGTACTGATTTATCATCGATATGGGGAAGGGGCGGCGCTCAGCCCTGAAAGCAGAAGGGAGTGTGCCAACACGTCAAACCGACCATACTGGGCTGCTCCAAGGGCACAGGTATCCTGGTATCCTGAAAGGAGGTAACTAGGCTGGAAAACGTACGGGTGCATGCCTAACAAGTCCACCACGTGCTCGAACATACGCGTTGTGCCTGTACAGCAGCTCTCGATTCGACCAGGGACGGCACCACGGGCCGCATGTTTTGATGGGGTGATTTATGCTGTATTGGCTGCGATCAGCGGCATATGCCCTGTTCTCTGCCTTCTGGCTGTCTCGTCAACGAGGTGTTCGAAACTCCGGTGTAGGCCGGCCGAACCCTTGGGTCGTATTGTAAGCCTCAAGCATGTATGCTACGGCGTTCGCGGTCCAGTTACTGTAGGGCAGGGAAGATCCGTCAATACATGCATCTTAAGGGTTAGGGTTGCATCTTACGGGTTAGGGTTGCATCTTAAGGGTTAGGGTTAGGAACTCCGATCGACAAACGTATGGCAGTACAGACAACTTCCAACAACCCGACAGGATGCCCATTTGTTTTATTAATACTTGCGTTGGTCGTCCTTTATATATAGCGCAGGCGTTTCTGTTTACTATTAATAGCATATTAATGGGACGCCTGGTTCGACCGAATATCTACCCCGCCAACGGAAGAGACACTCGAGAAAATGATAGTCTTCACCGGATAATTCTATTTTTCCCACAGAACAAACAAGCACAGGCTCCGAGCCGACTGAGCTATCAACGTAGTCAATGCTATGCGCATAGATCACAACCCTATTCAGACCCACGGAAAAAACTCGGGGGAAAGGATAGCTGTGAATGCTTCTTGTTCCCTACCGTGCATTTGGATTATGAATAGAACGTTGCACTCTAGTCAGCCCATATAGCTTTGTTTAGGTCCTAGGAAGCACGATAAACTATATTCCACCTTGACTGCTCGATAGCGCTTTCACCTCTCGACTCTACGGTTGCTAGAGGCGTGCTGCAAGGCATGTTTCGTCCTTGGCGTCACATATTGTTCAACGAAAATGTTTGTATACGCCGTCAAATCTCGGTTTAAAAATTCGTCGCGCGCTTTAAGTATGCAGTCGCCTGCCACTATGACGACCCAAGCGCACAACACCATTTTTTCCTGTGCCCAGACCCTTGTTCACCATCGCCCCCTGCATGATGCCCACTGCCCTCCACTGTTCTTGCCAGTTCTCTGCAATAGCTGGAGATGTCTACCCAGAGGAGTACGAGACGTTCCTCTCCTACCTTAGCTTCGCCAGTTTTGACATTGGCGACATAATGTCCTACTCATGCTTATTTTCGCCTGACTTTTACGGACGACTTCTGCTCTCTACAATTGCACCACCGATCGTGCTCGCGGCGTTGGCGAGCGCGTTCTACTTCGCTAAACGGAGATACAGAAGCTCACACAGGAAAATCCTCGCGGTGCGGGGCAACTTTCTGTCTGCAGCGCTATTCTTCGTATTCTTCGTGTACTCCTCGGTCTCCTACAAGATACTCCAGACGTTTCTCTGCGATCCGCTCGATGACGGAGAAGTGTATCTTCAAGCTGACTATAGCCTTACGTGTACGACCGAACGGCACAGTGCATACATGTTGTATGCCAGTGTAATGGTTGTCGTTTACCCTGTCGGTATTCCCGCTTTCTTTTTTTGGTGGCTCTTTCGAAATCGTAAATACCTCACGATGCCCGACAGGGAAGCGATACCGCACCTTAAGCCCCTTAGCAGCATCTGGAGCACGTACACGCCATCGAGATACTATTTTGAGGTAGTGGAGTGCTGCCGTCGGCTAGTTCTCACCATGTCTTCAGTATTTCTCGTTCCCAACAGCGTCAACCAGATTGCTGCTGTGCTGTCTCTTGCGGCAGTGTTCCTGTTTGTTTCGGAGTGGATGTCTCCCTTCGAGAAGAGAGGGGATATGAGCCTGTACCGGTGGGGGAACGGCGTAGTCCTGGCTAGCATGTTCGTGGCACTACTTTTGAAGGCAAACGCAAACACGGAACAGTTGGGGATCTTGTCAGTATTCGGTGGTGTGCTCATCGCCGCAAACGTGGTGATGGTTGTTACAGTAATAGGCCAATCCGTTTTCCTCGTTAAGGCGTGGCGCGAACGAGAATCAGTTGTCGAGCAGGTCATCCTATCCGTCAAGCGACCGACTTCCATGTTTTTGCGAGGTACAATAACCAATCAGTCAGCCCGCACTGCACCTGTGCGGACTGACTGGCACGAGAATACGTTTTGACTGCGCTGTGCCGCGTTGAGGTGTTTCGGCGGTAAGTCCCGTCATGGACAAAGACGACCAGTAAATTCCCTGCCTGCGAGGGCGCGGCAGGTTTAGCGACGGTTTCTAGAGCAGAACATCTAGCGAGCATGATAGGGGCGTTTAGGGTTATTGTCTGGATGTATCTGGGCATCTACCCAAGTACTCCGCTCGAATACAAAAGTATGGTACGCCGTGTATCCCAGAGTTTCTGCCCTAGCTAAACGCATCCTTGTACTGGAAAAGTGGGGGCATATCTGAAATCAGTAGCCACGTATGGTATGTCTAGACTTGGTCATTTCCTCTTATGTTTGCATTGATTGTACAAAACCACGCACATTGAGTACGCAAAGGATGGGCAAATACTAATTGATGTGATGTCGGCGGGAACGCCGATTGGTATCGGTTGAGATAAACCACTGGTGCTTTGCGGAGGTTGTGATATTTTGTCGTGATAACCGGAAGCAAATGCGAATCCACTGAGGGGGGAGCAAGGCCACCACCATCGCACGAACAAGAGCGAATCATTACCACGATGGGTATAAAGCTAAGGAGGAGCCATTAAGAAGGCAGTAACACGGGTTCAAGAATGGGATCCAAAGAAGTAAGAAAATCGTCGTAATAACCTGGGCCCATGTGTTTGTCTCCGTGGAGTGCTGTGCCTCAAACAAAGGAATCAGGCATAGTTGGGCACTACTCACACCGAAACAAAAGTACGCCGTTCGGAAGAGCGTAGCTGTTGTGGTGCCGTTGTGATGCTCAACTACATACTGTAATAAACCAACTGATACCGTGCCGACAGACTTACGAGCACATTAATTACCGCCACCCTATGCATCGAAAAAAGGTGGTTTTGGTAAACAAGATCCAGCGGGGGTGGGGGTGTTGATCCATTTCATACACGGGGCTTCCTTCTAGGATTTTAATTGCTGTCCCCCCTACACCATCGACCATGTCGTCCTTCGAGGTTTGATATTTCATTGCTATGCCACCAAGCAGCACCCCGAAAAGATCTTTAGCCGATTTGTTCAAGTGGTTAGGAAAAACGGAATAAATTCCTTTCCAGGGACCCCCACAACTCCCAAAACCCCTCCCCGGGACTTCGTCGAGCAGGGGTTACTGTTACTCCCGCGACTCCTTGGGCCTTCTCACCCGTGGAAATTTCCATTTAATTCATATGCCAGCAGGGAAGATTCAGACATACGTCTCGACCAAATGAGGTGTAGTGGTCCGGGAAAAGTTTTTTTCCTACTAATCCGGTAACACCGTCAGCTTTCCCGACGCTTGACTTCCCCACACGTGGCCAGTCTGCTACCGTGGCAAGGTGTTGGCCGTCTAATTGTTGGTGATATTGCCAATGTGTTACAATCGTTATTTTATGGACACCTTGGCAAGGGTCGACATGGTTCAATGTGTCGCACGTAGCCACTTTGCTACCTTCGCAAGGTGTTTGCCATTCAACATTGGCAGGGTGTTAATGTAGTGATATCGTGGATACGTTGCACAAGGGTTGACATGGTACAAGGTCATACATGCTAAGGCACCTTGCACAGGGCACTTCCCGAATAGTCGATTGTGTTACCAATGTATAAGTTAAAGGCGACCTCGTCAGCAACTTGGTCTGATACACTGACAGTATGTAAGAGCATTTGATATTGGCAAAAATACCTAACAATGTGGCCACACGGATCTTGGAGGGTAGGTTTTACACCCTGTTCTTGGCCAAGGGCTACTTTGCGGTTCGCAGGTCGGAATAAAACAATATATCGAATAGCAGCGCGGCCGCGTTACCGTTTCTGGTCCGTTTTGGGTCCGGGCTGAGGCCACAGGGTTAGGTGTTGGGTTGTGTCTACGCCCGTACCTTCATTCCACCAGAAAGTGCTTCCTACCCCTCAAACGCGACCAAACGCGAATAGCCTACCCCCCCAAACCTCGGGGTGGCCAGATTGTATCTTACAGGCTCCTCCAAGCCCGCTTCCAACTCTCTTCTCATAAATCCAACCTACTGCTGTAAAAAATCTAAAGCCCAAGCCGGTAAAAAACAGTATCGACACAGGGGCGCACAAAAACATTAGTTCCTAGGGAAAGGGTTACGGTGAGGGTTAGAGTTACAATGCTCTATATCCTGTGTCAACCCTCACACTCGTACTGCACACTGCCACAGTATATCATTCCCTACCGGAATCCGTTTGGCTGCGAAAACATGACAGTTTCAGATCTTACTTCAGGATATTTCCAAGACAAATGTACCAAATGACAACAGACGGTAGATACCCAGAGAGCACCCCACGCCCCTGACACACGAACCATCGGGTCAACGATCTCCACCCCAAACATCGCCTCAACGATTCTTACTGCCCCCCTTACCTCTACACTGCCTTGCATCCTGTACCAACCTTCACACTTGTACTGCACACTGCCACATCATATCGTTCCCTACCGGAATCCGATTGGCTACGAAACAATGACAGTTACAGATCTTGTGTCAAGCTTCCCAAGACAAATATAGGAAATTATAACAGACGGTAGATATCCAGAGGCCACCCCACGCCCCTGGCACACGAATCGTCGGGTCAACGATCCCCACACCGAACATCGCCTCAACGATCCCTACTGCCCCCCTACCTCTACAATGTTATACAGACTGTGTCAACCTTCACACTCGTACTGCACACTGCCACATCATATCCTTCCTTACCTGAATCCGATCGGCTACGAAAACATGACAGTCATAGAGCTTATGCCAAGATTCCCAAGTCAGATATGGGCGATCACTCGGCCGTGTCGGCAATCGCCCAGGACAATCAGGCGACGCTTGAAGTTTGAAAACTACTCCTACTACTACAGTAGTCCGTCGTCGAAAAGGGCCTCTTTTTTAGTCGGATCTGTAGATGGTTGTACTGAAAGAACCACTGTGGTATCAGACCACACGCTGGTGGGGTCAAACGGTGCCTTGAGAAAAAGTATAACTTCGCGTTCGCTTCTTTTTTGTTTTCCATGTTTTTTTTTCATTGAGTTATACTCCTGGAAGGTAGATTTCGGTAAGGATGACAAACGGCTATTTTAAGTATATCTATTTTCCGGTCTCCCAGAAAACCACATCGAAAACACAATTGTCGGAATAGGCTATGCGATCATAATACAATTTGTTTGCGTGGAAAATACCGATTAATGATGGTGCCCAAAACTTTCCCGTTTTTCGGCCTTATCCGGGATCTGGAACATTATTTGCTTTTTTTGTGCGCAGCGTCCATGGAAGTGGTGGAAGCTTCCACAGAAGTAGCTGAGAGTAGTGGAAAATTTCATGGAAGCAGCTTCCATGGAAGTTGTGGAAGCTTCCATCGGAGCTGCTTCAATGGAAGTAGTGGAAGCTTCCAAGGTTTTGTTCTGTAGGGTTTGTGGATTTAGGGTAAGGGTACAGAAGTCTTACAGAACTGACACAGGTTCCGGGTACGGGTATGAAAGTGTCACAGAACTCACAGAAGTTCCACACACGTGGCCAATCGGCTACCCAAAAAACCCTCCAGAGGATATCGCAGTCGACCCTCCAGAGGGGTTCGATGTGC
>JBBMKB010072277.1:0-13886 GCA_037833945.1 Alaria marginata | reverse complement strand
CTGCACGAAAAAGTGCTAGATCTAAAGGGATCGATGATGGGGGCGGCGGGGTAGGAAGTAAGGGGGGGAGAGGGGGGCGCGGGGGCCGGGGGAGTGGGAGGGGAGAAGGGGGGGGGCAGAAGGGAGGGGGGGGGTTGTTTTAGGTTTGATATTGAGATTGAGGATCGTATAACTGACTAGGCACTACACTACACTGCCTGGGTGGTTCAGCTGTATGCGTAGTGCGTGGTGAGTCCCCAACAACGCAAAAAAAGAATCAGTTCCAAAGGGAAAAAACATACTAATTCCGAGTAGTTTGTCAGGTAGTTCGTCTCCAAAGACAAACAGGTGCAGTTCCAAACATGTTTACAGGCATGTGTTGAGTGAGATAGATATTAAGGCCTGAAACCTTTCACTACTTCAAATTTGTATGGGGTGTACCTTGGCGGGCGAATCACGTTTGTTTAAGGCACGTCTAAGGTATTATTATGATTTGAGGCATTTGCTTGAACTACAGTAGATAGGCACGTTTCAGGCACGTTTTGACCGTTCACCAAGCAAGGCATTTACTATTGATCGTGCCTATAAAAAAAAACTCGGCTGCGGCGTGCCTATCTATCTCCATGTTGCTCCTATAAGCGTTTTTGGCTTGCCTTCACCCTTTTGAGGCCTGTTTATATCGACTAAAACAAGAGATTTGCGATATTATCAACCGCCCAGAAAGAGCCTGCAGCAGCAGCAGCAGCAGCAGCAGCAGCAGCAGCAGCAGCAGCAGCAGCAGCAGTAGTACGAGTATTATTATACCGTGCGTGTGTCGTATACCTCCTACCGTTGCACTCTGAACACACATTCTAGCCGGCGTCCCCGGCTGCTTCGTGTGACCGATTCTCGAATCGTCCACTTATTTATTTCGTCAATTTTCCCCTGTGTCCCAGAGGGGTTAAAGGCCTGGGCCTGCCCTTTTGGGTGAGTTATGCTATCGTACATCGAACCGGAGATATACTGACAAGTTTTGCCTGAATCAAATTCCCGGTTTGTAGCATGCCCAACCCGTACCGAACGGTTACTACTACTGTATAGTAAAAGGTCCGGGTAATACCCGCCGGATACGCGGGTAAAAGTATAAACGAACAGGGTACAACTCTGGTGATGTAACTGGACGTGAACATAATAAACGCACAGATGTGATGGCGTAATGTGCCTTGAATATGATGATACCAAACAAAGGAGTGTCCGCACGAGGGAGGGTCCCGGGCAGGGAACCATAAGCTTTCAATATGTCGGATCGTCGAGCCGGGTCCACGGGTCACACGCGCGGGTGGCCAGAAACCAGAAAGCAACCCGCTGGTCGAGGTTATTACCCGACCCGCAACGTAAACCCGCATCTCGCGGGTCGGGTTGTCGGGTCGGAACCCAACCGTGAACAGGTCGGAAATAAATTGGTCCGATTTTTTTACTGACGACTATACACTCCATCCACCTACTACGTGTACTGCTGTCGTCGTGCCTCGCCGAGCAAAGCTGAGATGCAGTCTATCGCACGCTCCGCCGTCTTTTGTCACACCACTACTACTACTACTGCTGTCGTGCCTCGCCGAGCGAAGATGCAGCCTGTTAGTAGCCGTTGTGTTACCTATGGCCCATGGCCCGCACCATGCCGACCGCTCCCGCACGATAGAGCGGCTTCGAGTACGTGTATGACGTACAGCAACACATAATCCTCATTATTACGTCGAAAGCCACACTCATGATACCGTGTACCTGGTACGTAGATAGTACATGTTGTGCTCCTGCTCTGCCGTACCTGGTACCGGTGTTATACCGGTGTGAAACACCACTATGGACTACTCTTTGTTGCGAGTTTGCGTTGTCTGTTTCGTACACGCGGTGTTCATATCCTGGATCCTGGACCGACCGGTAGAAGTACTGCTGTGAGCTGCGACTACACCGTAATATTTGGAAATAAACTACATACGTACTGTACGTAGAACCGGTACGACTACAGAACTACCAGGTAACCCATAGTAACTGGAAATACCTGGTAGGGGGCTCCTGGTAGGAATTAAGGGTTGGATTGTTTCCCAGCGACTTCACGGAAGACAGTTGACGATTCAGCCAGGAATCTTCTTGCGGTGGCAAAGTAGTTCAGTCGCAGAGGTCGTCTTCAATTATTAACTGTGGACTTTACCCGTCCGCCAAATTAGGTATCCGTATCCTGTCGTAAGATACGACTTTGTTTGGTCGGGCAGAAATGTAAGGGTATTGTACGTGTTTATATGTAGTCCCAAAGGTCCGTGTAGTTTCGTCTTCTCAAGACGCATTTCAAATTGGCGAAGATCGGAACGAGCAGCTCTGCCGGAGACGGCCAACGCGCTTTCACGGTTTTGTGCTGTAATTAATAGCGAGATCTCGCCTCTACTTCTTGCGTACATATACATATACATACCAGATATCACATTTCACTTGCGCCGCACTCCCTTTTTGTGCGATTGTTCAAAGATTGTTTGACAATTTGTTGGAAACAATTTCAGCTGTTCGAAAAGGGTGAAGTCTACCTGGTACGATGATACCTTTCTGGCGTGCTGGTACTCAAAACTCTCACACCATCATCGTCCTCTCGCCTGTGGACATTCAAAATTGTGGCACACCGTTCGCGCGACTACTCCCACATGCATATCGCGCCAGCTGCGAAGACAAACACTCCTCCTATCCTGCTGCTGTGACGCTGTCACTCATATTTTGCCCTCTCGCCGCACGTTCAAGCCACGACGACACTGCGGGGATACACGTATCCGGTTTAACAACGGCATAGGCGAACGACGTGGTGAGTGCAAAGCAATGAAGGTATTTCCATATTACAAATTCCGCGTAGTAGGTATATGCGCCTTTTACAGCAACAACAGCAGCAGTGGCAGCACATCACTGCAGCACGGACAGAGAATAATTAAAAACACAACAAGGTTTCCTTTTCGGATTGCACACAGTTTTTTTCGTCCAGATGCAAAAAAAATAAGCATTGTCCTCCTCTTCGCCTGGCCTGCTAGTGAGTGTACCTTCGCTCGCGTAAACAGAGTGAAGTATACCTGCGGTACATATCTACGAACTTACTATCGACGAAGAATCGGTTAGATAAGCGTGTATTCCAAGACCACGATTTGCGTTGGTTGCAGCTTTCGTACGTATATCTTCTGCGCCACATCTTTGACCTGCGAAAAGAGCAAGGCACGGATCCAGTAGTATTATACCAGGTACATGGTACCAGGTATATATGTATCTCGCAATCGATGCCCCGCTGCGACCAAGATCGCGCACTTTTTGTACTGGAAATATGCAAACCCTACACTTCTTACTGTACCTGTAAGTAGTTTGTGCCACGATACGTTGGTGCAGACCGTGCTGTAGATCGATCGAGTGCATCAACACCACGCAGCAGCTTAAGTAAGGATGTGTGGTAATAACCTTTCTGCCGTACCTGGTATATCCTTTTTTTGAGTGTCCATCTACATCATTCACCATCCCTGTGTGTGGTGTTGTACGGTAGTCGGCCAAGATCGGCCTACTGCTGCTGCTGCTGTAGCTTTTTGCCTTTCAAAAATGATTCTGAAAAAATAGGTCTGCTGTGAGTCCGACCGGTTGAGTGGTTTATACTCATACGAAGTAGGACGAACAGTTTTGTTTTCGGTTTGACCGAATTTCTTCTGCTTTTTTTTGTTGTGTTTTGTGCTCTGTATCTGTACTGCCGCAAGCTTGTCGCGGATCTGAGGTCTGGGGCGGTCTCGTAGCGCATACTCCACCGCGACGCAGGGCGTAGTGCCGCTGGATACTGTAGTGCTGTGCTCTGTGCTCTGTACCCTGTACTGTTGTGCTGCACGCTTGTCGTAGGATAGGTTTGATTCTTCGCTCGATCTTTTTTGTTTGTATATACTTCAAGTATATACCTGGTATAGATTTACCCCACCACAACGCTAGGCACAACTTTCAAATTTGTACCGAAGTCACAGTGCGGTACACGTAGGTTTGTTTCTTCCTTTCTCCAATACCCCTGCGTATCCAGCGACTTTTAGCACCAGCGTGTTTACTCGTCAGTTATCCGATTGGGCACTGATGAGCATCAACTTCTTCTTTGCACCTCTGGTTGGCGCGTGCAGGAAAAGTAAAATGAACGCCGCTTTCGATAAATAAATAGTTCGAGAGAAAATGGAATCGGACAAAAAAATTCAAATGTTCGCTGTTCCCGCGCCTTGCAAAAGCTATTTTTACTGCTGTCCCGTCGTTGCGCGGAGATACCCGGTAAAACGATGAGTTGGGTGGACCCTGGCATAAATGTCAAAACGCTACTGCTCAACCGCGGATAAAGTATAGCCAGCCTGAAAATATAGATGACTTTGGTATATACTTCGTACGTCATGATCAGTAGTTTTCTCTTGATACCCGGTAGAAAATACACCAGGTATACTCCTTTCGATGCTTCGGGTACGAATGTATCCAGATACGTCCATTCGCGCGCAACGTACCTAGCGACCACAAAGTCGAGGGACGCCATATCTTCTCGGGCGTGTGTACACAACTGGCCTTCTGATAAGTAACGGAGACATAGGTTATCGGCTAGTTTTCGCTCACTTACTTGAGAAGGAGTGTGTCCGATACTAGAACTTCAGTAACCGGCCGTGGAATTTTAAATTTTCGTGTCATCTGTGCGAGGCAAAGTTTCTAAGTGGGACTCTTTTTTACTACGTGAAACTTAGCGTATGAGCAGTATGAGTGGTATGCCGGTTTAATAATGCCGGTGCCCTATATTATGCCGGTTTAACAATGCCGGTGCCCTATATAATGCCGGTGAAATCGGTTGGCACAGTTTTTTTTTCCGTTTCTATACAAAAACCTATATATTCCCCAATCCGGAGTAGTGCCGGTTGCCGCTATAGTACCGGTTTTTCCCGCTGGCACATACCGGCGCTATAGAGGGATTACTACTACTACTGTATGTATAACAAAAATCGGGTCCGCCGCTATATCGTAGCCTGCTGTCGTGCTGTTTTGATCAGCATCGAGCTGGTCAACGGGCATCTTCGGTCGCGACCAGAGCCTGTGATGAGCCACAGCTAAAATAACGACGGGGAAGGAGTACCAAACGTGGTGACACTTTTTTTGCCGTAATAAGAAACAGGGCAACACGAAAAACAAGCTGGCATTTACAGGTACATAACAAGCAGTCGATGGCAGTTATACTGGAGTTAGCGTAGAACGCGCCCCCCCTCTCAAGTATTTCGAACCCTCCCGTGGGTTATGCGTATAGTATTCGTTGTATTGTTAGAACAGTATTTATTTTCCAAATAATGCGCCCACAACCAGAGCAGTACGGCCAGAGACACGAAACACACATGCATATGCGGGGTCCGCCGCTATGGTTTGCGGTCGTGCTGTCGTGGCCTGCAGTGGGCGGGCCCACGGGAATCTCCGGCCGCGGTCAGTACCATTGAGCCGCAAACGTACACGCGTTTGACACACTGCTGCTGCTGCTGTGCCCAGCGTCATCACTGAGCTCGCTGAGCGTCACTACTGCTGCTGTAACTACAGCTGTGTACAAGACGCCAAACAGAGACAGGGTAATAACTGCGACAGGCAGGCTGATAAAAACATGCTGGTACTACTGTACAGGATTATTTTTAATCTGTCGGCGCCTTTATACAACAGTTTGTCTAGCAGAGCGCACCCTCTCCCGAGTAAAAAAACTACAGCCGCCTTGGTTCAGTATTTATGTTTCTTGTTTCGTAGGCGGACTGTTCTGTGCCAGGTATACTCGTAAAAAATAAATGTGTTTTGTGTCTGCCATACTTTTTTCAAAAAACGTCAATACCATGTATGTGCAGTACGAACAGACACACAAGCTCAAATGAGGTCCGCCGCTAGCCTGCGGTCGTATGTATTTTTGGTACTTTACTTGGTATGTTTGGGGGTTTGAGATCGGTAAAGTGACCTCTTCGGTCGTGCCGTCTTGAGTCTTTCCCCGTAGTAGTGAGCGGGCCAACGGGCATCTTCGGCCGCCGCCGGAGCCATTGAGCCGCAAACACACACAGACGCGTTTGACGCCACCCGGCGCTATAACCGAGGGTCGCTATTACAGTACAGGCCACCTCCTGTAGTAAAAAACAGGCTAACAAGAAACGCAGGCTGAGATTTACAGGAAAATATGAAATTCGGGAGCCTTTATGCTGAAGCTAGTTGTAGAACCCCCCCCCCCCCTAAATAAGAAACTCAGCCTGGGTCAACTTTTCTGTTTCTTATTAGGTGCCCCGTACTGTGCTACAACAGAACGCAACACTCAAATCATAAACTCGATGATAAGAAAGCCAGAGTTTGATATTTACAGGGATAAGTCCCAGAAACTTTATTTTGAGGGTGAGTAAAAAGAGTAGAACGCACCCTGTCCCGAACACGAACCTCCCCGCAGCCATGGTCGGCCTTCATATTCTTTATTTCGTAGGTGTCCAATATTATGTACCAGACCGGGCTCGACCAGGCGGTGCTTTTACCGTAATTTTTCAAAATGCGCGCATGCGCCGGAACATGCGCAATACCAAAAGCCACAAGAACACATTCCTGGTATAAATACGGGGTCCGCCGCTAGCCTGCGGTCGTGCTGTCCGGAGTCTTGGCTCGGAGTGAGCGGGTCAATGGGCAACTTCGACCGTCACCAGGCGCCGTGAGCCACAATCTCACGCTTGCGGTAGCCTCTCAGCACCATCACTGAGCGGCGCTACTACTCTAGCCATTTACGAAGTAGTACTACAGAGTAGACTCCGAACAAGAAACAGGGTGCTGCGATAAAAAAAACGCAAGCTGATATTTACAGGACTGTATTAACGAAATCCGACAACCGTGATGTATACTGAAAGGAGTGTAGAATGCACCCTCTCCCATACAATTTGTACAGGACACCTAAGAAGAAACAGGCTAACAAGAAACGCAGGCTTGAGGTTTACAGGAAAATAAAAATTCGGGAGCCCTTATGCTGAAGTTAGCACTAGTGTAGAACACTCCCCCTCCTCAATAAGAACCTCAGCCTGGGTCAGTGTTTCTGTTTTCTTATTAGGTGTCCCGTACTGTATAGGAAACCCAGATTGGGTAAGTATTTATGTTTCTTGTCGGGCATCCGGTGCTCCTGTGTTGTGTGGACCACGCTTTTGTCCTAATGCGTGCACAACCACAACACGAGAGCAGTACGTGCGCACAGCGGCGACACGAGCGCAAATATAGTCGGGTCCGCCGCCGGCCTGTGGTCGTGCTGTCTTTAACCCGCAGTGTGAGCGGGTCAACGGGTATCTTCCGCCTCGGAAAGCGGAGCCAGTGAGTGAGCCACAAACACAAGCGATGGACACCACCCAGAACCACATCACCGAAGATCGAGGAGCACTAAAAACGGCTGAAAAACGGGAAACAAGCGAATAAAAATTGGTGCTTATTCTATTAAGAGTAGCTCGTGCAGTGTTAGCAGCGTACAGTTTAGCTCCGGTTCAGCGGTTTCCGCTCGACGAGCGATGTGTATAGTCTAGCTTTTGAGCGACAGGGGTAGCGTCACTATTTTGGTTACACCTAAATTTTAGTTGGTTGAACTAGCGCATGCTATACAGCTAGCTATACTCAGCACCGTTGCGTTGATGCCTGTCCGAGAATTGTGCTGCATGCGCATCCTCGGTTCGCGCGTGCATGCGTCCCTGATGCATGCGTCGCTGAAATTATCAACAATACAGTAAGCTCACTTTGACTCGAATATAGCTGACATTGTTCGTACCCTTGTCCAATGCTGCCCACCTTACACCCTCTTCGGGAAATCGTGAAAAAAAAAACAGAACTTCCACCGCCTTGAGGGGACGACGCGGAGATGATGAAGACCGCTTCCACGCTCGGCCTAGCGGCTGCGCTCGTCGGCGGGGTGTCATGTCAGAGGCTGCTGCAAGACATCCCGGAAGTGGGGCTCGGCTCCGTGGTGAGGGCCGGCTTCGACACTTCCGGCCTGTTCCCAGCTTCTAGCGATGGCGTCACGGCTGAAGAAAATCTCGTCGAGCTCCTCGAAGCGGACGACCAGGTCACCGGTAAGCCACGTTCTACGTTAATAGAGGTAGCACTTTTTGGCGTTTTTACTTTCTGGATTACGGGGTTCCTTAACCCAAAATCGTCGGAATATCATTCTATTTTCCCAATATCCTTTTTTTTGTGTGTAGATGGGCCACGGGTTTGTTCATCGGATTTTTCGGTGAGACATATAGATCTCCTCAAGTGATGAGCTTCAGAAAAACCATGCTGCTATTAACACTGTAGAATGCGTCGTAAGCCACTTTTCTCGGTGTGTAATTATCTGTGCAAATCTTGTGAGCACCCGCGGGTATGATGGTCGTTTTAGGGCGACCTACAGATCTCATGAAATATCGTGCGTACACGCTCGCTGGTGGTCGGGCACCACAACGTCTGTCCGGATTGCTCTCGGTGTAGTATCGAACGATGAGCAGGTATGACAACGCACACTTTTTCTCCGGCTCACGCTACTCGTACGGATGAGGCGCGCCTTTTCTTTGTGTGAAGCTCCTTTCTTTGTTCTCCTTACCGCACCAGACACTTATGGGCTATGGCAGGTGATTTAGGGTTAAAACCACCTGTCATAGCCCATTGCCCGACACCGTATTCTAATACCAGGTAAAGCGCAACCCGGCGACCAAAGAAACCCATGGCTTATCATAGGCATACAAAGTATGTTATTTTTCGCAAAACAGGGGTGACACTCCCGACGGTTTTGGGTCAAGGGTTCGGTCATCAGGCTGCCACTGACAGGTGCCACGATACCTCTGGTAGCACTTTTAGACTTTTTTGTTTCTGAACGACGGGGTTCCTTAACCCAAAATCGTCGGAAACTCCTTGTTTTTCAGTCCTATCTTGTTTGTATACCTAGGCCATATGGGTTTGTTCACCGGGTCGCACTTTCAGTTTCTTCAAAAATCGGTTGGTGGGTTAGGTTCGGAGCGCCCTAAAGTCAGGACCCTCAGTTTTGCTCAAAACAAGGTGTTGCGTGTGGTAAGGAGCTAAGGAGCTCCACGCACAAAGAAAAGGTGCACCACATCCGTGTAGCGGAGTCATACTTCGACGAAATTCGGTACCATAGCGGACGCGTGCTACTTTAGACTAGGTATTAGTATAGCACTTTTTGGCTATTTTGTTTTCTGAATGACGGGGCTCCTTAACCCAAAATCGTCGGAATGTCACTTTTTCTATGTGAAGTATGATTATTTGTTTTTTGCTATACCTACAGCAGTAGGACATGGGATATTTCGTCGGGGTTGCGCTTTTACCTACAATAGGCCATGGGGTATTTCATCGCGTTGCACTTTCATTCTTCTCTAAATCAGTGTTTGGACGAGGCATAGAGCACCTTGAGTGACGTGCCTGTAAACGAAAAACGGTGCACCTTTACCGACGTTTCCTCCGCTCCTTTTTTAGCTTTGGTCCAGTATCCTTCGCGAAACGGGTCGCTTCTAAAGTGTAGACGAAACAATGCAGTCGCATGCGCTAGGAAACACCCGCGGTATAAGTACGGAGATGCACCGTAATGACGTGTTTTTGCGATAGAGGTAGCACGTTTTGGCGTTTCTGTTTCTGGATGACGGTGCTCCTTAACCCAAAATCGTCGGAATGTGATCCTATTTTTGCAATATGCTTTTTTGTTTGTATGGACGGTCCACGGGTTCCTTCATCGGATTGCACTTTCAGTTCTGCCCAAAATAAGTTTTTTGGTGAAGGTATGGAGCTCCTCAAGTGAGGACCCTTAGAAGGCAAATACTAATGGTGTTATACTATCGTAGAATGTTATCGTAGAATGTGTCTAATCAGAACAAAGCATGGTCGGTAAAAATAATAGGAGATCATACACGTTTTCGTTCTTTGTCGTGGGGTATGACTCCTTTGGTCCCCCGACGTGCGCTGCAATACACATGATAGAGACCGCACCTTTTGGACAAAATGTTTTCTGCGTGACGAGGCTCCTTAAACCCAACGTCGTCGGAATGTCATTCTAGTGTCATGGAAAATTGTTGTTTTGTTTACCTGCGCCACGGGTTTGTTTGTTCATAGGATTGCACGTTCAGTTTCTATCAGAAATCAGTTTTTGGGTGAGGTACAGAGCTCCTCAAGGGAGGCCCTCGAGATAACCATGGTGCACCTGTACTTACTGTGGCATGTGTCCCCCCGTAGTACAGTGTGTCGCCGGCAGCGTTTTAAGCCCCCATTTCCCGCCCCCCGCTGCCGTTGCCGTCGCTGTGTTTTGCCACCGTAGTCGTGGGGTCCGTGGAACTGGGAGAGCTACTGTGCGACTCCTTGGAAAAAGCGGAGAACGCGGGCGCCTTGTCCTTCCTGATCCTCGACAACGACAAAATCGTCGCCGAGCAGACGGCCTACACCTACACTCCGGGGAGCGTTTTCAACGACGACATGGGCCGCCATGTACGTTCTGTTCTTTTACTCTCCCACACGTGGTTTTGGAACAACCGTATTCGGAATTACTGTAGTGTGGGAATATTTTTCGCTGATTGTTGTGAAAGGGTTACGTAAAAGGGCAGAGTAAAGAGAGCATAGCGCACCCAGAGCATGCTTTCTTGTTAAATCCATGTATACCTTAGTTTTGGCCGTTTTTTCGGACATTGTTTTTCTCGACGGTCCTTTTTTCTTTCTACGGAGTTGAAAGCGCCGAACCCAACCTGTACGTAGAGCACTGGTCAATGTGGCGAATGCTAGCCAACGTTTGTACAGATGAAATGCACCGATTCGACCTACACCACCCCGGGCCCTACCCCTCCATCTCCACCTACTCGTCGTTTTTGTTCACGTCGCGCAGATCCTTACTATTATAGTAGAACAACGAGTTACCGATATAGGGCAACCCATGACCACATTTATGCCGGCCCATTGCATGCCTTAGGTTAGACGCGTGCTACGATATGAATACTACTTACTAATAGTATAGCACTTTTTGGCCATTTTAGTTTATGAATGACGGGGCTCCTTAACCCTAACTCGTCGGAAATCAGTCTTGTTTCGCAATCTACTTTTTCGGTATACCTAGGCAATGGGTTTGTTCCTCGGCTTGCCCTTGAAAATTACTCAGAATCAGTTTTTT
The DNA here is from genome assembly GCA_037833945.1 of Alaria marginata. NCBI lineage: Eukaryota > Phaeophyceae > Laminariales > Alariaceae > Alaria > Alaria marginata. The sequence continues at coordinate 2,746 of JBBMKB010072277.1, read as the reverse complement.
GGGCGAGGCTAAGAGTTCCCCAGGTCAGGTCAGGAGCCGCATGAAAATAATGGTGCACCTCTACCGTGGCATATTCGCCCTTCGAAACCAGAAGTTCGCCCCGTGATTTGCCTACTACGGGGGACCATCGTAAATAGGACAAAATGTTGTTCTTAAACGTAGGCAAATGTCTATAGGTTTTCGTGTGTACCGTAGGTCCTATGTGCTATGGTCCCCCGTAATAGTGCCTTCGTGAACTCCCGTTACTTATTTCCCCCAAACGTTTTCATGTGCTACCCCCTCGGCAAAGGTCTGGACGGGAGAAGTAGTTGACCCTGCGCAAGCCGAGGACGAGGCTCTCCCGCGGACGGTCAGCATGTCGTGGGGAAAAGTGTGCGACGTCGAGGTGGGTGCTCTGGTGCCACGTACATCAAAGATTGAGAATGACGGCAGTTTAGCATGTGACGTGACGGCAATAAGGCAGTTTATCGTGTGACGTGACGGCAATATGGCAGTTTATCGTGTGACATGACGGCAATATGGCAGTTTATCGTGTGACGTGACGGCAATATGGCAGGTTATCGTGTGACTTGACGGCAATATGGCAGTCTATCGTGAACCGTGACGGTAATATACACGTAACTACTACTGTAGGTTTTAGTGTGGATACTGCGGCCGTACGCTGTGACGGCTACTCGTTTTTTTGGTGACGTGCCGTCATTCCCCGTCTTTGACGTGCATAGGGAAGAAGCCGACCCTCAACAACAATGAGCTAGTATCACAGTCGCCAACAACAAGGCAACAACGTACCAGTATGCGATGGCGTACCGAGATTCCCTGTGGTCGTGGTCTAAGCCCGAGTGGTGGTTTATCAAAGAGTTATGCCCTGTGTGTACCGTACCACAACGGATTTGGTCGCCAGCCGCACAGACACCCGCTTGTTACAACGGAAATCAGACATAATATGGACTCTAGTCGATTGACGTGTTCTACGATAGAGGTATTAATAACACTTTCTGGTGTTTTTTCTTTCTGGATGACGGGGCTCCTTAACCCAAAACTCGTCGGAATATCATATATTTTGATTTTACAAAACTTACTTGTACTTAGACCATGGGTCTGGTCATCGGGTGGCACTTTCAGTTTACTCAAAATACGTTTTGGGGTGAGGTATAGAGCTCCTCAAGTGAGGAGCTTTCTAAACAAAATGGTGCACCTCTATCGTAGAGCGTGTCGATTCTGAAACAATCGAGAGGCGTGACATGTGAATAATTGAATAGTCCGCTCGATACCAACGGCAGGTCAGGTTAAATAAGTACATACATACATACATGGACGTGGGAAGCATCAAATTCCAAAAACGTGGAACAACACATACATGCATTGTATTATTTACGTTTGTGTCCGTTTTCCCGAAAATATTGGCAGCGGTTAAACAAACGTTCTCACCGGTAGCGTAACCTATATTATACCTACCTGTGTCGGAACCCGCTGAATAACCCAGCGAGTATAACGTATTCGTTGAGCGTAAACAAAAGAGACGCGAATTGCAGTCCATGCGGACACGTTTACCAGGACCGTGTGAAATGTATCGCCACTAAACGACGCGTTCTACGATACAGGTAGCACTTTTTGGCTTTTTTTATTTTCTGGGTGACGAGGCTCCTTAACCCAAAAACGTGGGAATGGCATACTATTTTGGCAATGTGCTTGTTTTTGCTTAGATAGACCACGGGTTTCCTCGTCGGATTGCGCTTTCAGTTTGGTCGAAATCAGTTTTCGGTGAGGTATAGAGCTCCTCAAATGAGGAGGTTGAGAAAAAACATGCCGCACCTCTATCGTAGAATGCTTCAAACATGTGCATGTTTGACGCAACATGACACCAAAGGGCACTCTAGGTATAGACTCCAACAACGAGCTGTCTCGCAGTTGGTCGAAGCTTAAACTGCCGCCTAAACTGTTTCCCGTCTCAATCGTCTCAATTGCATTTCTCTGCTCAGACGTTCCTCCTGAAAGTTACGAAGCGGAACATCGACGGAACGACCAACCTGATCAAGACCGTTCCTTGCAACGCGGCGGGCACGTACACGTGCTTGGTCGAGGTGAGTCCGTGGTGTCTGATGTTTGCTTCGCGCACCGACTTAACAATGTTTTTTACGGCAGAGAGAGAGAGAGAGAGAGAGAGAGAGAGAGAGAGAGAAAAGAGAAAAGAGAAACTCTGTACTTCTTTGATTTATTTTATGGCATTTACCCCAACGGTGCTATCGATCAATCTTGGCGAGACTTCTTACCTCTGCAAGATAGTCGGCACATCTTGCCGTAGGCACAATTGATGTGCGTGAAAGATGCTAGTCAAATGATTTCATGCCCAGTCGAATGATTTGATGCCCACGCTCGAGAAATGGTGCAGTGCACACAGTCTCGGAGATAAGAGTGCCGTGAGTGAATACTTGCTGTCGCGTTCCTACGTAGAAGGTCTATGCAGGAAGAGGCATTTTGAGAAAGGCAAATGTCGCAATCGTACCGCGATCACGATATGCAATACTGTATGTCAGCTATATCTCTCTCGTCCAGTCGTCGCGCGAACAGACAAAAGGTGTTGACACCAAAAGGTTCTCCTCGTGTTGAAGATCTATGAATAGCCGAGTGACGCGGTCGTAGGGCTCTCTATTGGTGTTTACAACGACGGCTACGGTACGGTGCGGTGCGGTACGGTACGGTACGGTACGGTACGGTACGGTACGGTACGGTACGGTACGGTACGGTA
>JBBMKB010072266.1:0-13888 GCA_037833945.1 Alaria marginata | reverse complement strand
GGGAGGGAGGGGGCGGTGAGGGGGGGGGGTGATATTAGGTACTCGTATAGAGTCATCTTGCTGGTCAGGGGGAGGGAGGGGGCGGTGAGGTTTGGTATAGGAAGTCAGGGAAAGGGAGAGGGGAAGAGAGGGGGATTGGGGGTGGTGGTGTAATCATATCATGCATGACCATTGGGGCGGGGGGGGGGGGGGGGAGGAGATGAGAGGAGGCGTGGAGGCAGGGATGGCGTTCCCCTTGTCCCCGTCCTCGATGCTTCAGGGTCAAAAAGAGACGTGAAAATAGTTGATCACAGCATCGGCCAGACGAGTACGAAGCAACTCGGGCCGCCGGGGTAACCAGGTACACAGGCACATGCTATGATACATGAGGCAACAGCAGTTGCAGCGTGCAGTGTAGCTCTACTCGGAGGTGTCTACATACGTACGCTGCTGGGTCTCTGCAACAACATGCGAACGATTGATTGCTGTCACTTGAGATAAAGTTGTGGCAACGTCGCCGTGCTATATCGTCGAAAACAACCAAAACACGCCATCAAGTCAACAAATACCACCAGAGGCCTACCATGCGGAGGCCGCCGAGGCGAGCAGTCCTGGTAGGCGATGACGATGATGGCAGCACCGGTCCCCAAGCTCTGCTCCTCATGGGACTCGTTGATGATGCGTGGTAGCTTGTTTTAGGAGACGCGCAAGTCCACGACGTTCGACCGACACCAGCAGGCGACCAGAACGCCGTTGCAACCGCAGCGGTCGCGGCAACGGAAAGCGCCCGAAGACCCATCGACGTTCTTGCCATCCCGAGGCGAGCAGATACCTGCTGAGCGAGATCCAATGCACACAGCACAGGGCACACGCACTGCAGAGAGCGACATTGCAACGCACACGTTCATGAGGCGGCGTAATTAGCCCCTATCAAAGAACGCCTTTTTGGTGTTGAAAACGCGGCGGGAATTTGGATTTTAAATTTTAAAGGGACGAAATCTCGACCTCGTATATAAGCAACGACGCCGAGACGCCAAGCACCGAGGTAACAGGACGCGTGCCAGATTTACAGCCCTCAGCTGACCTCTCAGTAGCCTCGAGTGTCAATACCGTGGACTCGTTTCAGAAAAACAATTAAAAACGCGCTCTGGGCTTCCACCCCTGTGGGCGCGATCGGATATCTGACAGCTGATATCAAGCTCGAAGCAGCAGCAGCAGCTGATGAAGTAGGCGCACCAGCCCACAGCTTTCCTTGTGAGTCGTATATACATGTAAAGCTGCAACATCCCCAACAGCAGCAGCAGCAGCAGCAGCAGCAGCAACCCTCTGCTCGTCGTACTGCTGTACCCGACCGGAGCTCCCCCACATATTTTTGTTTTTGTCTCCCGACTGCTGGCAGGATCGGAGTCGAGAAACACGCCCAGAGACGTGCGATACAGGCCCGGCTGAAGCGCGATATACTCCTCCTTACCCGTACGTACCACTTGCTGGCTGCTGGCTGGGCGTTTGTCCGCGCAGGGAGGAGATGCCGGCCAAACCTGTGAGTCTACAGTAGTCTAGGACGCCTACATATTATGACGCCACAACGGTGGTGTAAACAGCAGAGCGGGTCTCGATATTTCGATCCTTCATTATTTTTCGAGTGTCGGGAACTTTGTCTAAAACAGTAATAAGTGACATGTGTCAAGAAATTGGTTTCAGGCTGAGTTTTTATGTGATTTAAGAATTTACAGCTAAGCTTTTGTGCTCAGCAAGGACGCCACTCTAAATCCTATAGAATACTGGTAGCCTTTAAGAGCCTGTGCTCAACGTTGACATCACAATAAGCCGCGAGCCTTAGCCAAAATAGGAGATTATTAACTGCTGTCGCGTACTGTATACGCGCACATCTGAAAAACCTTACACACACGTGCGATTATAGCTGGGGTGCTCGTCGGTTGGTACTTCGTCACCTTCATCGCGACTTACTACTGTGCCTGTAGTTCCATTGGCCAGAACCGGCGACATACCTGCTGTTGGTTATAAAGCAGTACCCACCAGCCTTTGATATAAATGTAAGCCCCGGGGATCACTGCTATGGAAGCCTGCGAGACTCCACGAAGTATATATATGTCTCTGGTTGTATAACGAAGCATTTTGTAGTACTGCGTACTGTACCCATTGGCCTGTAAATTCACGTTACTTTGTAGCCTAGTGGGTACAATACCGCGGTGGCTGGACACCACAACAGCAGTGTGAAGCACCGAAGAGGTAGTGTAGCTAAAGCGCACAGTTTAATGCCGAGGCGAACAGTTTCCAAAAGCTGTTCCGTGGATAAAAATCCTGGAAACCTTCTTGTCGTCCACTCGGTTGTGTTGAGATGGGCCCTGACGCTCGCGTGACTTTTCGGTAATTTCAAGGATAACATTGGAGTCAGGGAGAAACATGGCGAGACCAGTGCGCTCTCCCTCGCCAAGGCAGAACTATTCGCCTGCCTGTAGTCAGACTCGTGCGCCGATAGGGGTGTGGCCAAACTATTTCGGGGTGACGGGGCTCAACAAGTCGTTCTTACCGACCTACCCAATGGAGACTTTCGGGCGAAAAAAAATGAAAAAAATGAAAATCAAAGTGAAAATGCTCAGGGGCGGTTGCTCAAGGGCGGGGTGTCCTTCCAGGGTTTTTAATTTGAAAAATTGAAGAAAAAAAAATGATTAGGGTCTCTCCGCTGTGCCTTCCAGTGAGCTCGAACCGGAAGACCTGCGCTCGGATTGCAACGAGCCTCGAGCTTCGTGCCGATCTATCACGCACGGTGCTCCATCATCCACCGCATTTCGCCTCGACCTGCTCCCCCCGCTCCACAACCCCTATATCACAATTGCAGCCGTTGTCGCCGTCCTCCTTGCCGTCACCCAGCTCGGGTTTGCGTTGCTACTTATGTTGTGTTGTGTCGTGAACACAACATCCACCTCCTCCCCTCCTCATTTTGCCTGCCTAGATTGAACCTGCTGTGCTGCTTTCGCCGCCACAGCCATGTATCACCAAGCGACGATTGGTTGGAGGAACTGGCACGCCCTGTTGCTCTACGCTTTGGCAGCGAGTGGGCGTCCGCCCGAGCCACCCTCCTCGCCGTGACCCAGCTTGAGAGTCCGCTTGTCATACTTGTTTCTCTCCTACTCGTACGAGTATCATCATATACCTTCCCCTGCTCTCTGCTGAGATCGTGCAACACTACTTTTTTCGAAGCCACGGCGGCATAAAACCACTCTTGGTTCGAGGAGATGGCGCGCCCTGTCGTCCTACGCATTGGCGGCGAGTTGGCGTTCGCTTTTGAGGTGTTGCAGGCACCCTTATACCGCCTGTGCTCTGTTCCCTGACCGTAACTTGTTGCAGTTTGTTGCTCAGAGTTGGCAGCCTTTTTTTAAGCCTTTAGCCTGAGCAAGCAGTTGGCCAGATGCTTTTTGTAGCCGTCAACGTATTTTATGCGGCGAAACTTCGACAGCCCCTGAGCAGCATCATCCCTGAGCATTTCATTTTTTCACCTTTTCGTTTTCCGAAACTCGCTAATATCGTTGTAATCCCTCTTGTGTTGTAGCAATATTCATTCATAGCTATAAAGGTCAGGCCTACAGCATTCATTCATAGCTAGGTCATGGGTTTGGACATTGGGTTTGCTTTTTTTCAGTTTAACCAAGTTCAGTGTTTGGGTGTGGTACTGAGATCCTCAAGTGAAGGGCCTCAAAACAAACAAGGAGTCCCCTGCATCACATATCACATTATACCATACCATCGTTGCATACATGGAGGACAGCAGTACAGAAAAGACACTACGTGTGAATGTTTCATGACTTTGAATCACCGCTGGGTGCGAAGACTCACGAACGCTATCATCGGGTTTCTGCGCATGCTGGCATGTTTCCAGTACTACTGACGTAGTTCATTGATAGTGTTGTACAGTAGTAGTACCCGTCCAAATTAATACATCTCCAACCTTACATCGGATATGGCCCGGTCGCCTATAATATCTGAGCCAGCATGGTACCCTGGTAATTTTTATGACTGACAATTTCCACCAAACCCGACACACTGATCGATGCTGCCGCCGCCTTTTTGCGTGCATTCTGCGCTTGCTTATCCGAACTGCAGTCCAATCCTTGTGGTGCACGATATTTAAATAGATGCAACTACAGTAGCCCGTACGAGTTATTTGTTGTCTCAACACATGCATGCTCAACCTGCCCGCCTCCTGCTTCGCCATGTCTCCTCTCGCGACCGTTTACAACAACAAGAGCCTGGAAAGGTATTCAGGAGCTTCCTGTCGACGATCCCAATAGTTTCTGGGTCATCGCAGGGTACCACGGAATTCCACTGGCTCCTTTCGACCCAAGCCAACCGTTCGTCGCCCCTCCCTTTTCGTGGTGGGGGGGATTTTGTCACCATGGCAATGTTCTATTCCCAATGTGGCATCGGGCATATGTCCAGCATCTAGAAAATGCTCTCCGCACTCAGGTATGATTCCGACATCCCTATTAATAGCCACATCATCACTGGTATCGGTCTATTAAATACGGTGATAAATTTGTCAGCATGGCAATGTTATATTCCTGATTTGGCATCGGGCTTATAAATACCGCTCTCGGGATACGCCAAAAGCACCATCACAGTGCGCAATGGAATTGGTGATATCGGCCCCTTGCCGAACGCGGGCCTGCCAGATACGTAATCTGAATCTGCATGAGCGGTCTTGCAGCGCAAGCCTTGTTTAACGAAATTTCAGTTTGTTTTTCTGTTCAACCGCAATGTCTATAGATCGACGATACTCGATGATTCGTAGACGCACCGGTGTGGTATTCTGCTGTTCTTGTAATAGACTAGTTTCCACGATGAACCACATCCTCGCCAGGTCCCCGACGTGACCATGGCCTACTGGGATAAGGGGTCAAAGGAATCGCGCAAGAGCGGCATCCCCGCGTCTCTGACGAACAAGTCTATCGAGCTGGATGGAGAGGTGCGCTGCTCGTGTTTCGAGGTCTGCTGACTTACAAATGTCGGTTTCAATATAACCTAGCGCCAACGATATGCGTTGGCGTGCCATTTCCCAATGCAGTGCTTCATTGTTCAGGTTGGATGGTCGTATCAGGAGGTTACCGATTTCAGCAAAAATAGGTATGAACGATGTGTGCTTCGAGGCCTGTTGGATTTGCAACTGTTGGCTTCATTCCACTTGTCAGCAATATTATCGTCGTGTCGTCTCCACCCGTTCTTAACTGCGCTGCCTTCCCACCAGGCTTTCGATGTACTCAAAGCATGTATGCCCGCAGTTTCTATACCACCATCGTCTCCCGCCCTTGTGCTGCCGAATGAGCGTTTCACCCTACTATACATATTTGCGTTCCGGTGCGAGAGCGCGACAGAGAAGGCCGCTGATGGGAGCTAAGTCCCTCTCTGCCCTTCCCTTCTTCAGGTGATTCAGAATCCACTGATGTGCTTCACATTTCCTATGGACATCGAGTCGTCTGCACAGTTCAGGAAATCGGCCGAGCTGTCCGATGTGGACTTTTCGAAGCGCGCGGTGAGAGTGCTGCTCGGCGTATTTTCATTGGCTCAAGCCAGGAGTCTGCATCGCGATTAAAATAGGGCCCGATATCTTGTTGGTCTAAAATATATATAGCCTAAAGAGGAAACCTAAAAATGGTTGATGGTACTCGGAACTATACGCACGTCGTACCAACTCTCGTCTCTGCACACGTACCCATTGGATGGACTTTGCAGGGCACCCACACCGTGCGATACCCAATGTCGGCTTTCTACGCAAGCAAAGTCGAGAAGGTCGCAGCTGCTGGAGAAGCTCACAATGATGTCATGCGCGGCCGTTACCCCACCTGCGAGGATCGATTGCAAGCGCTCAACCTCAACGTCAAGCTTGCCCTCGTAGGAGATTCTCAGGTACGGCACCAAGTTTGTGTCGTCATGTGGGCTCATTGCAAGCACACCGGCCTCACTTATTATATTATCACCATATTGCCATGTTTTGTGACTCGCTCTCGTCTGAAATGCCAATAAGAACATTTCACTCGGTGGGCTTAGTTATTTTCGTTATTTGCCGAGTTTGTGTACCTGAGCCATGCTACAGCATCGCGGTATTTTTTGGCCCAATAGTTCGTGAGTGAGGAGACATATGTATCAACTCAGGAACTACCCATTTTTTTGTGGTACTACTGAATTCGTCATGTGCCCACTCGTGGCCCTTGATATGGTTCGTTGGGTGCGCATCAAACTTCTCGTCACGTCGGGTTTTGGGTGAGGGATAGAGCTCCTCGTGATAACAGCCAAAGCCTTTTAGGTACCCTCTATTGAGACATGACTTATCTGGGGTGCTTGCTTATGTTGGGTAGAGTAGGCTATTCAGCCGGTCCAACTTGTCCCTGAACGCTCGTACGAGTCGTGCAGAACAACTGGGACACAGACTGCGACGGGACTGCGGACGGGGAAACCTATGCACGCTTGAGACGCTGCCTCGACGCCCCCAACTTCAACACGTTCTCCAACAACAACAGGTAGGTAATGTCCAGAAATACTACAGGTATTGCCGCGTAATCTATCACCGGGAGGTGCAGGTAAACGTTGCCAGGGCTTCTGCGAGGTGGACATACGAGAAAATTTTATATCGCCTACCTCATTGTGCCTGTTTCTCCGTCGTGATGGGACCGAGGTATATCGGCCTAAACGTGATAATTGCAGTATTATCAATCGTCTATTAATACGAAGAGCGTACACCACTACAACCATCATCACGCTGCGCGCGTGTCGTGCGTCCCCCTATGTTTCACGTCGGACACGTCCCCTACCCCAGCAGTGGTATTGCATTACTCCGTGTGTCCGATGCTGTGCTTGTTACTTGTTCTCGACATGTTTTTCCTCTGAATTCCCGAAGGGGTTAACCCCATCGCCAAAGATGCAGTGCATGCCAGTTCGGCTATTGACGGTTCTGGCAGCCACGTCACGAAACTCGGGTGACGTCATTGCTGCAGCCGCTCCAAGTATTGGCATAACTATAAGCTCTACACACTACCTACCGTGGGGATACGTTGGAGCCTACATGTTGTAGGGCACCGGTATGTTTGGCCAGATCCTGCACGCGCGAATCAGTGGCCCAAACCATACTGCCTGCTTCTCATATGTCGCTCAATCACGCGCAGCACGGGCAAGTGGTACACATCTCTGGAGCAGCCCCACGATGAAATCCACCTTGCCATAGGCGGCCAAGACCACCAACCGATCAAGGCGGGGACGACCGAAACGTACGATGAGAACGGCGATGTGCTGACGAGCGAAACCAAAGTTTCACCACAGGTGAGCCGAGGCCACGACCACGACCCGCGGCGAACCGCGTACCTCTCGAAATGTCGACTGCCAATCTGTGACACAGGACCACCTCTGGAAGCAACAACTCCCAATCAGTGACAAAGGACCAGCGTTTTGTGATGTTTATATACACGCATACCCTCGCACCGGTCTGGTGTATACGCCCAAGTATCAATCCAGGCGGGTCATTTTCATTTTAAAAGCGCCTGCTTTGAAACTGCCGACACCGCTACAATTGGTTTTCCACTACTCTGAGGGTGTAGAATGAAGGTTACGTATATGTGGCATTCGGCCGCGATTTAATCTTGCCCGGCTACCCCGCCGGGAGCCTGACCAACTCCAACCAGGTACAGTCATCGCCAAGTTGTGCTACTAATACTTCTATTGCGGTTCGTCACTCACTGTGTGTGACCCACCACGCAAGCGTGCATTTTGCGGTTGCCCTGTAGACTGTTGTGGCGATCTAGTAGTGCCCCTTGCGCTTGCCCTGTAGACTGCACGTGGTAGGCTGTTGTGGCGATCAAGTTGTGTCATGCCGACGTTGAGCGTGAATTTGGTGTCATGGTCCGCAGGTCACTGGAAGCAACGGTGACATGGGAGAGAACGAAACGGCTGCTTTCGATCCCATTTTTTTCTTCCACCACTGCAACGTCGACCGCATGCTCTGGTGAGAAGCACCTTGCGTGTGGTTAATATGGGCGTCATGATGTCTTGTCTCTGTAAACATCAATGGCTGCCGGTATGATGTGGTGGAAACGTTGGTCCAAGGCCGTTGCTTAAATTCAAGCTGGCAAATCATTGTCGCGGCGGCCAATGTTATTGTTGAGTTGCTGCTGCTGCTATCTGTCTTCGCATTAAACTATGGTTCTTCGCGCAAAATTGTTGTACTTGCTATCTCCTACAATATGTTGTACTTTCTCCCCTCTTCACTACGATATCCGGCACACACACCGGTAGGGTCCCTAGACGGGTGTAAGTTCCGCTGCCACAAAAAGAAGCGTGGAGTCAACCCAGGGAAACCCATAAATTAACGTGGCCAATATCCTTACGACTGCCTCTTACTTAGCCATTCGTACGGACACTAAGAGTATGCACATTTGCTGATGGTGTTTCACATGCTGCTACGCATGCATGAATGGTCGCCCCAGCCCAAGTGTGTTGTAAGTGGTCTTCTTGAAACTCTGCACGTGGTAGATTCCGGTTTCAATTCCCGGCGGCACGTAAAGCGCAAACTCACTCGTAACTTGGCGCGAGAAAAAAATGTCCCCGTCACGCGATAGGAAGTCACGTGTAGTGGAAAGGGAGCGAGGGGCGGGGGGGGGGACGCTGTGAGACCCCGAATCTGCGTCAAGACGAAATAAGGGCAGTGGTTAAAAGAGCCAAGGGCGAAAGTGGAATCGGCTGCGACCCCCGAGGTAGCATAACTCCGTACCTGGTAGTCCGCAGTGGAAGACAGTAAACAGGCACAAGTTCGTACAAAAACCTCGACTCACTCCACGTGAAGCTGGTGTCACCCACCCTTGCATAGAGCTCTCGGCGAAAGGCAACACAAAATGGTCACCCGCATGTCGCCGGCATCTTGACTCAACTCTCTACAAAACCAGCGACGAATGCCGGGAAACATTAATCCGCTGCTCTTGCTTACGTGCGACGTCGAGGTGTCGACGTTGGCCCTTCCCTAATACTTCCAATGACTTACGTAAACCCGGCCACACTTGGTTCACTGTCTTTTTTTATCGTTTCCCAGGTTTTCCCCGTGTGTACTATGCAACAGTGAACCCTCTATCCTCTTGAATATGGGCTCACCCAATCCAACCTAACTATTTCAGCAGTACACTAGGGACCAGCACGCCAACGCATACCGTTGGCACTGAATTCTAGTATGGAAAATGAAACGCTAAATCCTCTTAAAGGTGGTGTTCACACCATTGTCGCACCGTGCTATTCCCACCAGTTCCTCGCTGCGTGTTAACGATCGATGCTCACCTCCTCATGCAAGCTTCTGGTCGTCGAACCCAGTGCACCTACATGGCGGACGAGGCCGCTATACACTGCCCCTGTCTGTTTTCCGCCACATTTTCAATCTGCCCCCGCGCAGAATATATCGTATTGGCCGAATGATTTCGGCACACTGCGCACATGTTCAAACAGTCCAGGAGTAGATGCGGATTAGGCCTGCAACACCGTCCTTGACTCAACTGCACTACTTAACCCCAAGTAGCCTTGTCAATAGCAAGAAGGTACGCCCCTTAACGGAGAGTCCAGCCGTACCGACACCGGAAATACTCCCCCACACACACATTGCCAACCTGGGTGGTGGGGCCTTGCTGAGAGTCATCTGGGTACAAAACACGTGTGCAAAGGCGTTTTAACCGATCTCAAGCTCATTTTCCAATCTGAAATGACTCCATTGCGCCCTGGGCGCATGGGCGCAGGATCTGGCAGAAGAAATGGGGCAGAACGGACAAGGACTCGGTCCAGATCAATCCCGCGGACATGGATGGAACCTACGGGCAGTCTCCCAAGGGACAGGGTGGCACGCGAGCGATATCCGGGATCACGAAGCTCACTATGGACACCCCTCTGTAAGGATCTAGTTGGAGCTTCGCTGCAGCAGTTGGTGCCTTAAACAAACGCGTCAAACGTTTGAGTTAATATTGCGAGTTGAACAAATGCTTCTTAAGTAATAGTCGACCGAAGAGGACTCCTGAGGTACTAGGGTTCGCTCCCGGAGGACTTGTAATTTCCAGAGGCTTTCGTACAGCGGATGCTCAAAATCTGAAGTGCGGCAAAGGAGTGAGCGGGCAATCTACACACGGCTTCCATTGAACAGGCCTCAATCCCTATGGCGCATTGCACGTGCATCAGGCTATGCGGCGCGTTGAGCAGGCATCCGTCTATATACGCATTGAACAGGCATCAGTCTATGTGGCAATGCTTCCGGGATGACGACGATCGATCAAATACCTGACCCCATTTACGATGCCGTTCTATACGATCCCATTGACAGGCACCCATTCAGATCACCCACCGGAGAGTTCCTCACCTCGCGCGACATGGTGGACACTGTCAAGCAACTCGACATAGACTACAGTCTCGGGTCGTTCGACAAGGTTTGGCTGTTGGGCCTTTTGTACTGATAGCCGCCATTCGCTTGGATGTAAAAAACATTCAGCCATGGGACCAACGCCCAACACTTAAGCTACGTAGAAGTCGTGTGTATTGTGGACACCGCCCACATCGTACGATCCTCCAGCGTATGGTTTAGCTAGGATGCACGACGTATACTTGACGTTGGTAACAACCTCAGAGTATCGTGCAATTTAGTGAAATACGTGTCTACGAATGTCGAATACCTCGCTGCGTCAGCCGAACTGGCTATATTATAGTACACAAGACGTGTCAAGCCCCTCTATATCCTCGGCTGTGCCGGTAGTGGCCTGGGGTCCTTATCGAGGCCGCTGGAGACAAACAATGGAGCGCCGATAGCAGTGTGCCTATCGCTTCCCTCATCGGATACCGTTCATCTTCTCGAGAACCCACCCGACTGCCTGAGTGTGTAAACAACACAACCAAGCTGCACCGTTTTCACTGACAACATATTCACGGTATCGCTGCGGTATCTGCAGAACCTCGTGGCATCCTTCAATCCTGTAGAGCAAACGAATACTCATAGAGCTTCATCAATTGTTGCTGATGGCTGAATGCGTGATGGCTGAATGCGTGTGCGTCCTTGCGAACTGGATCTTCTTTTTGTGGTTGTGTTTCAGGAAGAGTGGCCTAGTGAAGTGGTGGAGACGGCAGGCCCCGAGGCGATCCTGAGCGTTGTTAACATCAACAAGGCGCGCTTCCTCGGGTCATTCAGGGTCGTCGTGTCCCACCAGGTGCTACTTCCACTGGAAACGACGCCTGTGGTGCTGCATATCTTACACATTTGCGGTCGCAGCTCGCCTCGAAATAGTGGACAGTTTTAAAGTCAGCTTGGATTCAAATACGAACGTCAATCTGGTGCCCACTGTTAGGCGTTCAACCCGCCCCCCCGCTTCTCATAGGGACCTGGATTCAGTGAAATTCGTGATCCCTGGGTTCATTCAAATCCTTAATTCCCTAGGCGTGTGGCAGTTCTTGCTGCGATAGTCTATCGCCACCGATTGGGGACGTTCAAAGGCGCACATGCCTGTTGTACATAGATCGAGCTCAGGTGGGTTGTACTCTATTCCCGTTAAAGTCTCCCTACCATGTCTTCCCCACTCGGTTTCTCTCTCTTCATAGGACCCCGTCAGCGAAGTGCTCTCGTCGGTTGCCAGCGTGAGTGTGCTCAGCCGCTGGAACCTCAAGAGGTACGTAACTGCTAGCTTTTATTAGAAGGCGTATGTAGTCTCAGTGCATGCTGGTATCAAGCGAACGCAAGGACCTTCGTAGATTATAGAGACTGGCGCCGAATGCCACACAGACCATATAAAAGCGTAAGGTGCACATGTGACCGTAACATATGCGCCCTTCTATGAAGAGGGACTGGGGTGCTGCTTGGACTTGCTGATCGAGTATTCATGCTGGACAGGTCGATCTCGGTACCCAACGTAAATCCGCAAATTTCGCGCTGGCGAGCGCTCTTCACCTACGGTGTGCACCATTCGTTAACTATATCCCCCGTTGCTCCGCGGATGTGCCCCTCCGTGTACGGCGACTGCACGAGCAGGTGCAAGAATTGCCTGATTCACCTTTCCCGAGACGTGCACGTCGATCTGACGTCGGTGAAGCGCCGCTTTCCCCACGAAGACATCAGCAAGCACACGTTCGAAATCGAGTTTGTGGATCGCAGTTCCTCCGATGTGAGTATAGTTTGCAATAGCAGCGAGCGGGTGCCATCTACGGAGGGTATTTTCTTTATAGGTTATGATCAGCTGGTTCTGACTACTTCGTAAATGCCCACCCATTCCCAGGCTCGCCGCTCCGCCCTACGACAGCACTCGCTCTCATCGGATTGAACGCTGTTGTGTTCGGTAAGCTACAGCCCGCATCCAACGTCCTCGCCCTGTCGCCGCTTGTTTGTTCTCAGGACCAGCCAGTGGCGGCCAGTGGACGGTACAGCAACGGGGAGTGGAAACCCCTGACCGGCCAAGCGAAGATCGAATCAGTGCGCATCGAGCTGGACGAGAGGCAGTAAATACCACAACGATCGTCACCCATGTCTAAGTGCACGATGATTTTAACATAGCATGTCACGAGATGGTCGTGTATCGAGAAGGGCCTTGATAACGCGAAGCAACGGTTTCGTGTTCGTCTTGGCGGCATGGGATATATGGACACTGGCGAGAGGCGGTGTGGTGCTGTAGCACTCTGCGCGACGAACACACCCAGCGAGGGTGTAGGTTCGTTGGCGGTGTGTCGTGTTCTCTAAAACACCCTTGCCGGATTGTTATGGCAAGCGTAGCCGCGATAATTGTTGAGGTCGAAGCTACGGGTGTTTATGGTCTATTGGCTGGAACCATGGGACCCGGAAGGTTTATCGTGCATTGTTCGGTTCGAGCTACTATTCTTCCGTACAGGCCGACAGAGTTCGCCAATAATTGTTACTAGAAAACGGGTTGGCTATCAACCCGTTGGTTGGCTGTCAACCCGGTATTATTTTTTCCACCACAGTTTAAGGCTTCAAGCTTTAAGCAACCGAACGAAAAACGCATTAGTTTCGTGGGTACCACCCGATCTAACGGAAGGCTATGCGTGCATTCGTGCTAGATGGGGAGAGATAGATAGATGGGCGTGAGTATGCGAGTCTTTAACCAAAATGGGCGTTTTAGCTCACAACGGACACTGAGGAACCTGAGTATATTAGGTAAGTACAGGTGGTACGCATTTTGCGATACCCTCTTGCGGGGAGACAGGGGGTAGGCGGGCCACTCTGCCTTTTGCGGGGTTCCAGTCTTGTGCATGCGGTAGAACAGACCAGTTAATCTGTTGCCGCCAGTAGTGTTTATGGTGTGCCGTCGCCCAGAGGAGAGCGAAAAGGCTATTGTTTTTTGGAGAAGGATGTGACTTTCCCCGGTGTTACGTAGGAGTAGTCCTGCATGTAAGGCAGTGTGGCAGGCGCGTTGTTGTATGCTGCGATTTGCCAAGTTTTCACAGCGACTGTGTCGTAACTTCTTTGCAAATATCATACCAGGTACATTGATTGGTGAAGGGTGTGTTTTTCCCTAGTTTTACCCAGGAGTATGTAGCTCTGTATTTGAGGCAGTGTGGCGGGCGCGTCGGCTCTGTGCGCTGGAAAGTTCCGTGTTTTTACAGCAGCAACGGTATTGCAACTTCTTTGCAAACACGACGATACCAGAGACTTCAGGGAGAAGTCAAGTTTTGAAGCCTTGCGGCTGTTAAAGCCAGCGGAGAGTGAACAAATGTAACATAAACAAATTTCCCAGTCACTGTTTTTCACAGGAATTGCCAGTGCCCAAGAGCTACTGCATTCGACCGCGACACTTGAGAAAGCGAATGTGCGACTGTGTCCTTCCCTTTTCCAGGGTGTGTCTGTTTTATTACATGCTGTGCGGAATGATGAGGACGTGAATAGTTG
>JBBMKB010072255.1:0-13889 GCA_037833945.1 Alaria marginata | reverse complement strand
TGAAAAGGTTTACCAACAATATTATACTACTCCGTACTGCTGGGAGCATCTACGAGTAGAGAACACTTGCAAGGCACACACTTTAACAGAGCCCCCCCCCCAAAAAAGCGCTTATCTCTATCGTCACACGCATCCACCACTGATCTTGCGCCCCCGAATGCTTTTCCTATCTTTGAAGACTCCCACTGGAGGACGCTGGCAGGGAATGCGAATATTTCACGATGGTCCGACATCCCATCGATAGGCTGGTGTCCGCATTTTACTTCTGCCCCACTGACAAGGCTATCCCGGAAAACAGGCCGGCAAAGGTGAGGAGTGTATTGCGCACATGAAATAGATCGTATCACTACATGCATCATCTATGTTTTGTAGGGCAGGTGCAGTAGATCCCTGGTCTATGTGGCTTGCATGGCTAAGAGAGCACGATCTACCACCCGCTTCCTCGGTTAGACATGCGCCTCATATAGATCATGCACAACGTATCGTATCGACAGGCAAAAGGTCGAGATGATCTGGATGATATTCCGCCGACGTTTTTGGCCGTAATTCTCAAAATTTAGTGGAAGTAGATCAAAGGTGGAGGGGAAGGTGGAGGGGAGGCTTCTTTTCTATCAATTTCCACGAAATAGATGGTTCGTGTGTAAGGCGGTCCATGGCTTAACCCTCCTCCCCCACCCGATCCTTTTAGGTTCTTGGCCATCCCGCGTTGAAGTAGATATTGCTCTTGCGTTGACCATCCGACAAATTGCAATGTGTAATGTATGACATAAGCTTCAAAGCCAATCACTCAAAACTGTGATGAAGATAGCCCACAAGAAAAAACGTATCCAAGAACAATCCGAACACAAACTATGCCCAAACGTATTACTCTCTTATTTAGCCCTACTTCCGACGCTTAGCATCGATACGCCATTTAGCTTGCTGTTCGACCTAATATTGTTGTGAGCACGTCTGCCTTCCGACAACCTTTCAACATATGTACAGGTAGCTACAAGTGTTTGAGACACTACAGCTGCTATGTTCCACTTCCGAGAGAGGCACAAAATATCCTAGCCGTCGTGGTCTCGTTGGCCAACAAAAGTTGCCTGCAGTTCCCGTCGCGCAGTATGTGACATGTTTATTCTTCCAATCATCAAGCAACACGCCACACCCGTGTGTCCCTATTAATAGTCACCTGTATATAGTTCTAACGGGGCTAAGCCGACCTAACAATTCGTCGTCTGTGTAGGGGTGCTCAAAGCCATATGTCGTATAGGACGGTGTGTACCACCCAAGACGTGGTATATCACAACCCTTGAGTATACCACCCTGGTAAAAACATATTTCAAAATCGAAAACAACCGCCGTATTTATCACCCGGGTACGTTTCGTTGCACACCCCCTGCGGTGTCATGGATAATATTCGGTATGACACCCCCAAGATACCTGCTCTCTCGAAATGAGGGATGGGCACGGCAACAACTTTCTTACCGGTTTCCAGTGGCCAATATCAACCTCGCACGTCGGCTTAGACCCACACAACCCTTCGCCTAATCCTAACCCTAACCCCAATCCTCTGGTGGTCTCGAGGTCGGCAGGGGCATTCGCGCGACTCCTCGGCGTGCTTGCAGCGTGGCAGGTTTAGTATCCACTATTACTACCCCCTCCTTTTTAGCAATATATGTCATCTCGCTCGGTAGTGCTTGTTATCAAATTCAAAACGACGGCCCAATTTATCACCGACGGACGTCGTAAGTCACACTCCTGGAGTATACAGCACTAGGTGATACGAAGTATGTTGTTTCGAGCCACAAAATGATACCACCCAGGGTGTGGTATACACCGTCATATACGATACGACTTTTGATGTGCGTAATCAATCGATCGATATTCTAGCCGCACCTGTGCTCGAGAAATAGCAGACCCCAAGCCTTATACATATTTATGATTGCCGCCAGGCATCCTACGGTAGGGGTGTGCACCGAAATATTCTGAGTTTTTTTCAGACACATTCTACGATAGAGGTTCACCATTTTTTTCTGAAGCTCCTCGCTTGAAGAGCTCTATACCCTTACCGAAAAACCGGTTTTGAGTTTACTGAAAGCGCAATCCGATGAACAAACGTGTGGCCCACCTATACAAAAAAAGCAGATTGAAAAAATAGAATGGCATTCCGACGAGTTTGGGTTAAGGAGCCCCGTCATCCAGAAAATAAAAACGCCGAAAATGCTACCTTTATCGTAGAACGCGTCTTCACCTCACCTCCAAACTGGACTTGAAGGAAAACGTGTGTCTAGCCCGATCAACGATGGCTGGGCCTAGATCTTGAACAAATGACAAATGGAACATGTCAGAATAATTATGTGTGTCGAGGCTTTGGATCTGTGATCGGAGCTGCAGAGTGGCACCGAAGTGTCTGTGAAGATCACTGCGATGAGAAGAAAATGGAAGATAGTTTGGAAAAAAGCGCTTGAAGCCAAAAGGTAGTAACCAAAGAAGAAAACGAAAAGAAGGGGGACGATGGAGAAGAAAAGAGTGGAAAGGGGTATAGAGTGGTCGAGGTGGGCGAGGCCGTCACCACATCATCCCGGGACAATGCCAATGCTACGAGCGGATGTACTCTACGGGTTGTTATACTGGCCGACAGTCCGTCCTACAGTAGCGTTCCTTGCAATGTTTTCTTCAACGCTCCCCGATACTTAAGGTAGTAAGCTATTGATAGCTACGACTTGAATACAATACACCGGCGAGAGGAACAAAGCGGGTCTCTCCGCATTGTGATTATCAAGTAAGTGTACTGATTGGTGTGGTGACTACAACTCAACTAGATACAGGTGAACTGCAGAGTCCATATTCCAATATAGCAAGCCAATCAAACAGAGTTCAATAGTTTGCGTTTGAGGAATCCTGTCTTTCACAAAGCATATCCGCCCAAAGGTCAACCCCTAGCATCAAACGCACGCAATTACTCTTCACCTCCACCCTAGTCGGGATAGCGTATGGCAGCCCCACAGCAACTTGCCCGCCGACAACATTATCGTTCTTACTAAGCCGACTGGTTTCTTGTTCAACTAACCAACCACAACCATTTCCGTGTCTCGCCCTTCTGGCCTTTGTTTCAGTGGTGCGGAGGCTCCGAAGGCCAGACGGAACCGTTGCAAGACAGACTGCTGGAGTTCTCAAGAGAGAAATGGGGAAATACAGCGTTCCGATTGATGATGAACTCCTTTGTGTGTGACCCGCGCTTCGAGCTGTGCAAGCCGGAATTCAAGGTGCGTCTGACGTAGTCTACGGTGTTGCGTACTCCTATCATGTAGAGGTATCACTTTTTGGTGCTGGCACTCCTTAACCCCCAAACCGCCGGAATGTCATTTTTGTTTAGCAATTAGTTTACTCGAAAATAGTTTGTGTTGGTGAGGTATGGAGATCTTCAGATGAGGGGAGCCTTACAAAAAGAAGTGGCGTAACTCTGCCGTAGCATGTGTTTGTTTCCGATGCGTACAGTAGTCACGTGCGAGTATAAGCATGCGGACAGCGTGAGGGTTGGCGTTTCCACACATGTTATGGCAGACGTGCACCGTTTTTGTTTCGATGCTCCTCACTTCGTCGCGTTTGCAAGGTATGATGTTGAGCAAACGGAAACGTGCAACCCGATGAACAAAAGCGTGGCCTTCGAATCCAAAACAATCGTGTTTCAGAACAAGAACGACATTCCGACGAACTTGGGCGAAGGAGTCTCGTCATTGATAAAAGGCTTTGGCTACTAAGCGATATCTGTAACGTAGGACGCGTTATAAGATTAGGGCTCAAGGGTAGATAAGTAGGGGAGGGCCTACATAGCCTTGTGATTGATGTTAGAGTTAAGGTTCGGGATAGGAGCAGCAAGTGCAATGTAACCAACAAGGGCTATGCGGTCGTTGCAATTCTCACTAAAACATTATCTTAACTTACGAGCGTGGCCGCTGGAGAAACATACAAAGGTTTTGATTGGGGCACGTGGGCAGTACTGTAGTAGCCGACATATTGCCACACCGATATTGGCCGTGGGGATGTAACACTGACTTCGAGATTTTTTAGGAGTCCGTGGCACACGAAGTTATGTTTTTAGTCCCGAATAGTACGAGCCTCCGTTTCTTTCTAGGGTTTTTTCTTGCCATTTTTTCTGGGCGTGATTACGCTGTACCTAGAAGGGGTATGGCTTGAACGCTCCACCCAGGTTCCCGACTGAGCTCCCCTGCACCTCCCGACGTCGCCGTGCCTCTTTGCAGCGCGATCCGCGTTCTTGGCCGCACAACATCAACACTCCTGAGGGTTCGCAAATGATGGACAACGTAAAGGTGGGCGCGGTATTTCTGTAAACGTTTAAAAACATTCTGGACACAGACGCTGTAAAGTCGTTGACGCAACCTATTTCTGTTCACAAATATTAAAGTCGTCGACCACAGCATCGGCCACGTCATGTCTCGCATGCATCACGCATGTATCACCCTACCGTTTGCATTGTCCATTAGCGACACGCGCTACGACAGAGGCGTTTATACTACTACTTCGAAGTATTAGTATAGCACACGTTGACAAAACTATTTTCTGAATGACGGGGCTCCTAAACCCAGACCCGTCGCGATATTATTCTTGTTTTGAAGTACAGCATGAGCACATTGTTTACCTACTACGCCATTATAGGTTTTGGTCACCGAGATTCACTCTCACATCACTTAAAAAACGCTTTTGGGTGAGGTCGTAGAGCTCTTGCAGTCAGGAGACCCAGAAACATAAGGGGGCACCTTTGCACCGTAGCATGTATCTGGCGCGTCGCTGGCAACCTAATGTAGCGGGGAGTCTCCGTAGGACGTTGGCTACTGGCGAATCTGCGCAAATTAGAATGCGGTAGAACCGATCAAACTTGGTCGAGATCCTGCATAAAGTACCGTAACTATTGTTGGTCGTTGGAGTCCTCGATCTTGTTATGCACCAGCAAGAAGAGCGTTCAGCCGGAGACACTTTGGAGCTGCGGTACCTATTCCTGAGACGATGATAGGCTGGCGGGTATTAACTGCTCTATGTGTAACTTCGAATAGCGAGAACCAATAGGTGAGCTTGGCCGCTATCCGCACTCCATATTAACGTGCCCCCGAGGAAGTTTCATGTGTAGAAACACAAGGTTTACAAGCGAAATGACGGGCGAAGCGTCGTCCGCCACAGAAGTCAGCCTAAGCTGCCGGGGTGGTGGGTGTGTTAAAGTACACCCGAGACGCATGTTTATAAGCCACTCGCGTGGCGATACACGTACTCCTGCCTGCGCTGCCTACACGCTTGATAATGGCATAGGTCTTGGTCAGTGTTACGGTGTTTATTGCGTCAAACAAAGACCAATGCTCTTCGCACCGATGAGCGCATCACGACCTTACAAACGTATGCCGTTGCCACGTGCGCGTGCTCCTATGCCTTGCCTCCAGTTCATCCTGGCGACATACACGGCGGTTGGCATCTTGGAAGGTACGCTTCATACTTTCAGGAATACGTTCGAACACACGGCACATGCCACGATAGAGGTGCCCAATTTCTTTATGAGGCGCCTCACTGGAGCAGCTCTATGCCTAATGCTAAAACTGACTTTGACTAAAATGAAAGTGGAACCCGATGAACATATCCATGTCTTAGGTATAAAAGATTATCCTAAAGCGGAACAAGAAAAAATTCCTACAATTTGGGGTTAAGCAGCCCTGTCATTCAGGAAATAACAATGAACCAAAATATGCTACCACAATGATGGCACGCGTTACACACCGTTACTTATTGAATGCGATAGGAGAGGGATAATATGGTTTGTACGCTACATATAGCAGCCTCAATTGCACCATTACCGCGTGCCATTTCCTGTGGCAGATGGAGGAGCTACTAAAAAATAGTAGCTTGCAGATGAGAAGGTTCGCTGGCGGATGACGCAAAATAACATAATTCTAGCTATCTCGAGAGAGTTGTCTCAAGCCGTTGTTTCTTCTCCCTCTATATGGCTGGCGGCTATGAGTCTCGAGTGGCACAATACCGAACAACGTACACATTATCTACCCCCCCCTCCATGTGCATACGGCAAGGCACCCACGAGGCAGTTACATGTTATCCCAATTGCTGTCGCTGGAAGTGGACACACCAGGTAACACACAAGTTAATTCAAAGCTGTCATCCATGTGCAAGAAAATACGCACAAGGCACGGAAGTCCACCTGACAAACAGTTCTTAGTCGGATGCAGCTAAACCTTCATGTGACTCACCCATTACTTCCCGGCGCTTCGCGCTTGGTGCATGCGATGTCTGCCTCGTCGGTGAAAAACCAACATGCTCCGTCCCGGCCTGGTAGGGGTGCGAGGGCCCATGGTCATACGACTACGGCTATGCATGAAATGAGTACCCCCACCCCTCCGCGCCGTCGTTCCGCGTGTAGGTTGTTTCCCCCTAATTAAAAACTGTTTGAAAAGTGAGAAATATCGGTAGAGCTGCCCAGCGCCAAGGTCAAGAGCCCCGTACAACAATAGAACGCCTCCGTGGCTGGAAACCCGATCAACCATTATGCATCTAAGACGAAGCATCAAACAAGACATTTTTAAACCACGTCGTTCCACCTGCCCGTTGACCCCCCTACTTCCGTTACATATATATATATTGGATGGAAGGTATCGATGGAGCTGCTCGACGCCAAGCTCAAGAGCCCCGTTTGACAATGGAACGCCTACGTAGATGCAAATAAAAAACCCAGTTCCACTTGCAGGTTGCTTCGCTTCCCCACAATCAACACTGAAATACACCGCCAGCCCCAACTCTAGCCCTGAACTATGTATCGAAGAGCGGTAGTCATCGATGGAGCTATGGGATTTGAAGGTTAAACGCCCCGTGCTGCAACGTGACGCCTCCCTAACAGCAAACCTCTAACCGCGTCTTTTCACGTGTGCCCCCCCGCTCCCCCCCCCGAAAACCGATATTTAAACTGGTTTGAAGAATGGGAGTTATCGATGGAACTATTCAACGCCAAAGTCAAGAGCCCAGTTCGAGAATGGAATGCATCCTTTGCTGCAAACCAAGCAGTCCATTCACCCGAACGGCAGGCGTTACTGGAATGGGCCTACCAAAACGAGGAGTTGAGCACCAGATTGGCTGCGGACATGCTATTCTATGAGTACGCCTTGGCTATTTTTCGGCAGCAGACTACCGCCACCCTAGGTATCATCTGGGATTAATATTGTCTTGTGCGGTCCTCCAGCGGATGGGTGTTTGAACTGCAGACATATGCAAGCACAGGGCACTAACGTAATCTGAAACATGACACACTGAACTGGGCTGGGCTGGGGTTCTTTTTCGGAGAGGGTGCTCTCCACACGGACCTTTTAGTTTAAATGACTTTCAGATTTATTATATCCCTGTGAACCTCAGTCCGAATTTTCTGCTAGGTGTCACCGGCTGGTTGTATGTTCCTCTAGGTACCCTCCATTGCCATTTGTCGCCAGTAGGCTACTGTAGCACCGCTCGTATCCTCCGTGGGGTTGCTTGTGTTTGTTAATAATCCTCAGTGTGGGGGGGGTAACGATAAAGCTTAAGCTCGTCACAGGCAATTTATCGGCGGCCGACCAGCTCCACTTGAGTCATCTGCTTTTTCAATCCACGGCGGATTGGTTTAGAGCCGTTAACATGTTGCAGTGTTACAGGGCACCAACTCCGGAACAGAAAGCATTACCCGGGCTGGTGTTCTTACTATTGTGGGCGAGGGTGCGTTTCTTATTTTTGAGACGCACGCTACGGCAGGGATACATTTTTTCGCGAAACTAGTTCTGAATGATGGGGTGTCTTAACGCAAAATCGTCGCGAATGCATTCTTCTCGGTTTGCGCTATTTTTCTCTGTACCCCTTCGCCGTGGAACTTTTCATCGGGGGTTGCACTTTAGTTGGCTAAAAATCGGGGTTTTGGATGGGGTATAGAGGTCCTCCCTTTGAGAAGCCCCAAATAAAAAGCTCGTGCACCTCTCCCGTGGCATGCTTCAGCTTCAGAGTAATGGGTTTTCGGACGAATTACATTCCTGTCACCCTCAGCCTAACTTTTCTACTCAGTTTCCTGTACTATATCTCGCACACAACTTTATTTTCGGAACATTGGTTTTGGTCCTCGAAAGGAAGGATCTAGGCCCTGCAAACTCGTCATCCCACACAAGCCGCACGGCAGTTCCAAGTATAGCTGGTGTCCTTGAACTTCAGTGCAGAATTCTAGAAAGGTTGAGCGCTCATCACGCGTCAAGGCTACGGTAGGGGGGTCTCTTTGGGGGGGCTCTTACTTCAGCGACTAAGAGTCACTCGGGCGCGAATCTATAAACTGGCTTTTCGGTTAGACGATATTCATCGCCATGAAAGGAACTGGTAATTTCGCGGCGCCACAAAAACCATTTTTAATACGATTTTGCGTAGAGTTCTGAGACACGCGCGCGAATGATCCAAACATCGAACAATGAAAACGAGGCTACCCGCCCCATCGAAGCCTTGTTCCGCATTAATTAAACTTTGTTGTTGAAACGGCGGTGAAGTCTGTAGAGATCTCTGTAGAGGTCCGGTTGAAAGGTGTCGATTGCTCGCTATAGTGCGTTTGAAATCACAAGACATATATGGGAAAAACGAGCAGTGGCAGTATGCAGAGTAGGGCATGTTGACGCTGTCGTGCCTGTATACCCGACTGGCACATACCGGCCCTATAGAAGGGACAATTGCTCTATCGACAAGTCATGTCGGTATTGGAGGACCTGCAATCAGCGCCGCGAAATACCGGTAGTGGTTCACGAACGGGTCGCCAATCTATGCCGGGGTTCTCGGTAAAAATGCGGCTTTAAAATTCGGCAACAGTTCTATAATGGAATCGGCTTGATTTATCGGTTAGAAGCCTTCCGACTCACCGCATTCTCACGAGGGCGATGCTTGCGAACTACCCCCGAGCGGAAGCGTTTGTGGTAGCGGCTCTTGAGTGCGTTTGACACAATTGGCCGTTTTGCGGTGTTACCGATAGGTTCGCACTTGCACGGTTGACATGGGTATGGTCGAACGGTTTTAACAGTACTTGTGGTTCTCCACGAATTGTTTTGTGAGACTTCGCGGTGTGAAAATAGGTATGTACGTTAGTTCGGTAGAAGTGTTTGGCAGGCGGGCGGTTGATAGATCTCATGGTGCGATCGGGGTAGCAGTGGCGGTTGATCAAAACATGTCTTGTTGGAAAAACAGCCAATTCGAGAGTAGTTCGACGGCTTCAAAAGTTTGGGATCTCGAGCGGCTGTTGTTCATGACATATCGCGAGGGAACTTTTGGCATGAAAGTGGAGTTAAACGATTTTGATAAGGCCGACAAGGAGATTGGTACTCTGCACAAACCCAGAAAACATTAGGTTGTTGTGTTTGGAAGCGTTAAAGCTTCAAAGCTGACAAATTTCTTGGTGAAACGATGGCCACACCATATTTGAGGGCGTATCGTCACGTCGAACGGGATTGCAATATGCTATTTGACACGCGTAGATAAACACCATCGCTCGACAGACCGGTGGTAAATGACACATGTTCGTGCCTGTATGGGGTCGGCCGGTGGCTCTTGATAAGTGACGGGCGTCACGGGGATCGAGAGTCCACCATCTGTCAATCAATTGTTCATGTGACACTGTGATTATCATCTGTTTTGCCCACGCAGAGTTTCCCTTGTCGTACCACGCGTCTTGTTGTCTTTAGAAGGCGCATGCTCTTGTTATCACGGTTTTCTAGGCGCTGGTCCAAAGGTTGCGGTTGGCCGCAGCCTCCTTGGCCACCAGCGGCCCGTCTCTCATGCCTCTATCATCGAGCAGGAAACAGTCGAGGACCAAGGCTGCTTTAGGGGTTTAGTTGATTTCGTGACCTCTTGTCTCAGGACCTCGGAGACACTACTTGCAACGCGAGGGACTATTCTCATGACCGTTTGCGTTCCGGTTGCGCGATATAGGCACCGCGCCATGGAATACAGTAATACTCTCTATGCGGTTCGCTCCCCATGTGTTGTCTACCCAAGTGGCCGTGGTAAAAACGTCGTGAAATCCCCGTGGTGTAATGCATATAAAACTGTATTTGACGATGTCCTTCCAACCTCTTGGGTCTCCCTGGGGGCAACCGTTATACCTAAACATATAACGCTGTTCCTGGCGGAACAACTAAACCGATAGATGTCACCGCAGGGGGACAGCATTCATAAACATCCGGTGTTCCACTCCGCCGTACCCGCTGTGTTTGGCCTCCAACAAGATCTACGAGGAAGCATCGGAAACGCAAACGGCGAGGCAAGGGTTCGCTACCTTTGATAAGGCCGGAGGTCGTGAGTCATTGCGCGAGAGGTATCTGGCGGCGCGGGAAAATGAGCTGCACAATCGTCTGCTGTGACGTTGTCGAGAATACGTCTAGTCGGAAGAAAAACCCGGGAACGTGTGCCCCCGGCGGCTTTTATATTATCATTTTTCGATGTCCCCCCTACCTCTCTTCGTTCTTGTCGGGGACAACGTATTCCTAAAACAATCGCCGCCCCCGCGGGGAGAACACAGAGGATGTGTCGGCAATTGGTTTGGCTGCGCCGTCAAAATCTGCAGAAAGCCTAATCTGTCAAAACCGTAAGAAGAGCTCCAGCCAAAAAAGGCTGAGGCCATTTTTTTGGGTGGCGATACCTTGAATTTAATGTGTGTTCACGTATATACGTGGCTGGACGGCGATCTAGGGCATCGCGAGCAACAGAGACATATGTATATGCTTGGAGTAGTTGTCGTCATCTGCCATGGCCCTTGTGCGGACGGACCCGAGGTCATGGTAGGGACGATCGACCGTCGCTTCTTGTGCAGTGATGGCGAACGTAAACATAACTAAACGGAACCAAAACGAACAGTGTTTTTATGAAAACCCCTGTATCGGAGAAAAACACGACCTCACCAAGCTGCTGCTGATTTTTCTGCTACACGGCCGCCTGTGGCTCCTGCGGAGAGCTGAGTGTATTTCTGCGCGTGCCAAGTGGGATCAGGACCAGGATTGAGATTAGGTCCGGGTGGGATCAGGGTAAAAGGTTGACCAATTTGGTGTGTGGTATATTGGTGCTGGTCCGATAACTTGGGACACCCTGAAGCAAATAACCTCTGTTAGAGATTGTTTGTGGTAAGCATTTTGTGCTGCATGTCTAAGATCGGACGGATGCTTCGTCGAAAAAGTGACATAAAGGCAATGACGACCAGACCAACCATTCTACACACGACGAAAAACCCTACGAACTTTTGTTTTGCTCTTTCCGGTCACAAGATATGCACAGCCAGAAAGAGCTGGCCATAAATGGGTTTGACACGATATTCCAACATAACATGTACAGTCCGGTCTTGAGCGACGTACAGCGCCCCTTCATCTGATGTGAAAATGACAGCAGAGCCTCGTAAAACGCCAGTAAAAAGGTCAGGCTGATGTCTACCTGGTATAAGAAACTCAAAAAGATGCTAAATACGTTATATTGAAGACACTGTACTGCTGTAGTTTCTACAGTAGCACATACATACCGGGATATGTTATATTGAAGACATGTTCTCCCACATAGGAAAAACACAACTGGATCAGCATTATTTCTGTTTATTATTTGTTGTCCGTCCCCGTACTCATTTCCCCTATATTACAAAAAAAGAAAAATACACTACAACAGCTGTGCGATCGAAACGTTTTTGGTCGAAACTCATCTTTGCAAGCTGTGTGTGCTACTCCGATCGCGCGTAGTATTTCCCCTATATATCGTTACATGGGGAAGCACTGTAGTCTACTTCTGTCTACTATTAATACTCAATTTTGTGGTACAGCAGTACTCGTGTGCACTCCTGCTGTGTACGAGTACCTGGGGCCTTTTCGGGTTTTGTTTAGAGCGCGAAAGCACCTACCTCGAGAGGGCCCGATCAGACCATCAGCCCCAGAAGAGCGTGCGGCAGTGCGAGCATCACCACGCAAAGCGCGTGCAGTACACCTCTTTCTTCTGTTGCACTCTGGCCACATCAATTACCCCGGCAGCCCGGGTTGCGTCGCGTTGCTGATGCTGTAGTTGTTTCTTCTTCTTTGCTTGGCATTTTTTCGGTGTGAAGTCCCAAAGGGTCTAGAAGCCCGTCGTACGTGCTCCGGATCGAAAAAATCGTTTCTTTAGTATGAAAACCCCATCGAAGATCTCGAAGTCGCAAGGCCCGACACTTGCAAAAGCCACCAAGCCCGCAAGCCACCGGTCATCAACGCAGATCCCCGCCGAGAACGAAGGCACTGTCGAGACCACGTTGACGTTGGGCGTTGCTGCTGTGTTTGGCGAGGAGTGGCGGGAGCGCTTTGGGGGATATCTCAACACGACTCGAGGTGAGGATGCTTTTTCGAGGGCATCTTACCACATACCAGGTACAGCAGTGGGGGTTCTCCTATAGTGCCGGTAGAATTGTGCCTACAGATGGTAGATACTGCCGATAAAATCCCCTTGGCAACACTGGAACCCGGTATACTAGCCCCCGTATCGGCGATATGCAATGGTGCCGTTGTCCGTATTACTGCCGATATTGTTGGCTGGTGCATACCGGCACTC
Organism: Alaria marginata; assembly: GCA_037833945.1. NCBI lineage: Eukaryota > Phaeophyceae > Laminariales > Alariaceae > Alaria > Alaria marginata. The sequence goes on along the minus strand of JBBMKB010072255.1, from coordinate 1,298 downwards.
CATGGAGATAACCACCCACAGATTATCAAAAACACGTGTTTGCTGGTTGTCATCGACCCTTGGTTTCAATCGATCTGCTGCGGCCGACCCTCCAGCTTGATCTGCGTGGCATCAAGGTGCTTGGCGTGTCTTGCCAGCGGCTACTTCGGTGGCCGGTGTCAGTGCGGCTCAAGACCGAGTGGGACCAGGTCTAGCCGGGATCAGGGTTGGGTGAGGTCATGGTGGCGAGCGGGAGCGAAGTGCAAACATGTATTTTGTGTGTGTGTGTTTGTTGCCCAATGAAACATTCACGAAATATCAGCAGATGATACAGCTCCGACAGAGGCGCACCGATTTTTTCTCTGAGGCTCCTCGCCTCACTTGAGAAGTTACGTTCCTCACCAACAAAACCGACCTTGAGGGAAACTGCAATTGCATCCCGATGGCCAAACCCATGGCTTAAGTGTACAAACAAGTTAGGTTGCCAAACAAGATGGCATCAATCCAGACGATTTCGGGTTGAGGAGCCCCGTCATTCAGAGATAAAGGTGCGGAAATGTGCTGCCTCTATCGTAGCACGTACGTGTCGGTTGAACTATGAAACACTTTTGTTTTGTCGAAAAAGTGATACTTGTAAGGCCTACTGCAAGAGGCAGCAGCAGTCGTGATTCTTAGACGCATACTATTAATACGATAGATAGATATATCGCACTTTTCGGCGAAGCATTTCTCACTAACGCGGCTCCCTAGGCGAGGAAAAGAACACAATAATGAATAACTCTGGGTTGCATTTTCATATATATATATACTGCTCTGGTTGGGGGTGAGGGGTGCCAGAAAAAGAAGGATGCACCTCTCCCGTAGCATGCGTCTTTGTTAGAGGTTGCAGAGCGTAGTCTACCAAAAACCAGCAGTGCTACGATAGGGGTTGGAATTTTGATCCCAAACATTTATCACCGGCGCGTTCTACGAGAGGTAGAGCCTTTTTTTTCTGAACGACGAGGCGCTCCTTAACCTGTAATCGTCGGAATTTCGTGCTTGCTTCTGCAATATGCATATTTAGCCTACCCAGGCCATGGGTTTGGTCGTTGAGCTGCGCTTCCAGTTTACTCAAAAAATGATTTTTGGGTGAGGTGTAGAGCTCTTCAAGTAAGCAGGTCAAAGAAACGTAAATAGTGCACCTTTTTATCTGTATGTAGCTTGTGTCCACTATTAGTAACGGGGCTCGTCAACTGAGATGAGGACGCACTCCACGATAGAGGTTCACCGTTTTGTTTCTGAAGCTCCTCACTTGAGGAGCTCTATACCTCACGGAATTT
>JBBMKB010072244.1:0-13893 GCA_037833945.1 Alaria marginata | reverse complement strand
ATGTCTGCCTGGTCGGTGAAAACCCGACGTGCTCCGTCCCGGCATTGTAGGGATGCGAGGGTCTATGGTCTTATGACGACGGCTTTGCAAGAAATGAGTCCCCCACTACGGTACGCGCCATCAGTTTTTTACTACGTACTAATTCCAAGTTTTTTTTTTTCCCTCGTGACAAAGCTGATTCGCCTGGTTTATCTCTACTGCGGCCTTTACACTGGATGATCTTCAGGTGGGTACATTATGGTACACACCACTGCTCCGTAGTTGTGAACACCCGTTGACGCTTTCTACGATATACTAGGTATTAGTATAGCACTTTTTGGCGTTTTTCTACTTTCTGGATGACGGGGGGGGGCTCCTTAACCCAAAATTGTCGGAACGCCATCCTATTTTTGCAAAATATGTTTTTTAGTATAGATGGGCCACAGGGGTTTTGCTCATCGGATTGCATTTTCAGTTTGCTCAAAATCACTTACTAATAGTATAGAGTAATATCATATTCCTCGAGTGAGGAGCTTCAGAAACAAAATGGTGAACCTCTATCGTAGAATGCGTCTGGTATGGTTTATTTGGGGCGTCCAGCCATCGACGCCAATGTGGGGCGATGCAGCAATAAGCTCCCGAGCTCCTGACATGAGGAGCTCAATATCTCACCCGAAACATGACTTCCAAGATTTTCGTTCGCGCAACCCGATCAACGTTTCTATCCGCTAGTCCTACAACAATTACACTCGTAAAATGCTCTTACCAACTGGTAGTTCCTCACTTCAGGAGGTCAACCGGTCAGGAACCTCTGACCCCAAAAAGTTCAAGCCCTACCGTTGGATGACTCACAAGGTTCTCTCTCTCTTTCTTGTGTGGTTGTGGTTTGGAGGCGGTACCTCAGGTCAGCACGGAACGGGATCTGGGGGACCTCTGGTGACCTTGAGCCTAGTTTGAAATGAGGCGGCACTATCTAGGGGGAAGGGGGGACCTGGTATCCACATTTACAAACCATTTTACCTGGGCGTGCCTTTCGCTATGAAAAAAAACGTCCTACTTTATTCCGAGTAACTGGTCCCCAAAGAGTGTTCTCAGCTTCTAACCTTTCACTACTTTACAGTGGGGAAGCTCCCGATAGTACAAGCCCAATATACCGGCACTACTCAGGACACCGGCACTATTGAGTATAGGGTTACTATACGTAGATATATACTGCAGAGAGTTCCAGTCGGGCCAAGGGATTCAACCGGCACTATAGAGGGCGGTGGCACCATCCAACCGGCATTATTGGGAGCACCCCACTATCTACTGTACTTCCAAAAATATTCAAGAATAATCCCAAGTAATTAGCGAGCGCAGTCGTACATACTAAATACGACATGAAAAAAACGTATGTTCATCTTTTACTCGATACTTGGTGTACCTAATTCGAATTCGACCAAATAATGTTAATATAACCCAACACTCTTTTTGCATCACCAACCGTGGACGCAGCTACAAATACGTGTGATACAACACCAGGTACAACACGCCTTGCGTAACGGCGCGCCTTGACCTGTCACCTTTCTATGCTGTCGCGCCGACCACTATTTCTCAAACCCCGCTCGCTTCCGACAGGTAACCTCTCGCACACTCAAACGTCGACCGGACAGCCGCGGCATATAGCAAGAGAGAGAGAGAGAGAGCGAGAGAGAGTGAAAGAGAGAGAGGGAACGATGGCGCGAGGATCAACACTCCTACCCACGGGCAGCACCCCAGCCAAAGCTTTCCTGCGCCTCCTGCTATCATCTTCGGTGTGCTTGAGCCTCGCCCACGTCGCCAGAGCAACGACCCTCTCCTTGTGCGCTGAGGGCGGCGCCACGCCTTGCCCCGGCTCCCTTGAACCCGCCTCTATCAGGGGGGGTACCCCGGTGTTTTTCCGGGGTCCCGAAAGTCCTGGGACGCTCACCGAGGGGACCGGGGATCCCAAAGGCCCCGGGGCGTTTTCCGTGGGTACAGGGGCGTCTACCGTGGGTTCCGAACGCCCCGGGGCGTTTACCGAGGGTTCCGGGGATCCCAGAGGTCCCGAGGCGTCAAGCGGGGGTCCCGAATATCCCGGGCGGGGACTCACAGGCATTTTTTCGGCGGCACCTACCCCCTCCCCCGTGGGGTTCATCAACGCCAACGCTACCGAGGAGTGCGAGGAGGAAGGGGAGGCGTGTCTGGCGGACGAGGAGTGCCAGGGCTGCTACGAGATAGCGTCGGGTCTGGCAAGCTCGGAGGAGTTCGAGGCGTGCCGCGAGGCGTATCTAGGCGTTGTGTCTTCTTCGTCGACGTCGAGTTCGAGTTCGATTGGTACCATGTCGTCGTCGGGTGGGGGTGCGATGTCCTCCTCCACGTGTGACGTTGTCGGCGCCACGTACTGCTGCTCCAACGAGCTCTCCGAGAGCGACTGCCTCGCCGGGGACGGGTCGTCGGTGTACTGGGGCTGCGTGTTCGAGAGCTACGGGTGCGAGCTGGAAGAGGTGTCCTGCCTCGCCGTCGGGGACTCTTACCGGAGCGACGACGATGATGTCGGGGGCCGTGCGAGCAACCCTGACAGCGGGGCGATGCAGGTGGCGCCCTGGATGGGCGTCGTCTGGTGCGTCGCTGCGGCAGCTTTTAGTCTGGCGGCTGGTGGTGGTGGTGGTGGTATGGGCATGGCCGTGTAGAGCGTGCAGCCATGTGGAGATTTGCCAAGCCATGCCCGCGTTGTTGGCACCAAAGATGTCAGGAGACGGTCAGTCAAGGAGCAATGTACAGCGGTCAAGGGAGTAAAACCGAGCTGTGTACACTAAAACCTAGCAGTGAGACGTCCGTCAAGGTATTTTTTTGGAAAATGGCCGTCCGTCAAAGGGTGAAAGTGCCGTCTCCTGACATCTTTGGTTGGCACAGTGTTAAGTCTGGCAGCTGCTGCTGCTGCTGCTGCTGCTGCTGCTACTGCTGCTGCTGCTGCTGCGAGCATGGCTGTGTAGCCGGGCATCGGTTGCGTTGTTGTGGCAGCTTTACGTCTAGCAGCTGCATGCGGCTGCTACCTGCGCGAGCATCTGGTCGTGTAGAGCATGGTCAGGTAGGGCGGTGGCCATCCACGCATGCATCGAGTGCGTGTTGAGCGTGCGTGGCCATCCATTCATCCACGCAGCGAGTGCGTGTTGAGCGGGTCTTGTTTTCTTTTTCAAGTTTTATCTTGTCTTTTGTGCTTTTTTGTTTCTTGCTTTCTGGACGTGCGTGCACCGTCGTCGTCGACAGCGCGTTTTGTTTCCGGCTGGGAATGTCTAGAGCGTGGCCATGTAGTCTAGAGCATGAGTGGTCTTGGTTTGCGTTTTCTCTTCCGTGATGGTGTCACCGCCTGTATAGTCTCGCCTAGCCTAGCAGCATCTACTGCTTCTACGGCCATGGTCGTGTAGAGCATGGCCGTAAAAATAGATAACGTGGCCGCGTATATTCCATGGCCGTGTTTTGAGGCGTGGCTATGAGAGCGTGGCGATACATCGAGTGTGTGCCGGTTGAGCCGAAAGGCCTTGTTTTTTACAAGTGCTCTTTTTGTGAATTGTTCTCCTTTCTTTTTTTTGTGGACGTGTGGGTGGGCCATCATCGATCAGCAGCGCGCGCGGCTTTTCATCTGTGTGTTGGTTAGAAAAAAAAAAAATCCTCCCTTCTGCAGGAAAATGTGGTGTGCGGGAGGGAGTTGCGGAGTCCGCGGCGAGGCGTTCCGCCTCTGTGGCACCTCCCGACTATTGATAGGCGAGTTTATAAAACGAGCTCATAGATATATATATAATTTTGTTATCGAGTGTATCTAATGAGGTAAGATACCTTGTTGAGTGTGTGCATGTGTGTGCGTACCGATATTTCTTTTTTTCCTTGGCTTCCGTGTTTTTGTTCGCGTTCCAGTGGGAGGAGGGGGGGCGAAATGGCGAGTGATTGATTAAAACACCGCAGATTTTTGTATGCGTTTGTTGTTCGCCATAGAGCAGTCCAGCAGTCCGATCACACCAGCTAGCCCCGCCCCCATTCCCAGGCCGGGGCCGCAGAGTGTACGTCCCCCCGTTCACGGTGGTCTACACGGACTCTGGCTCCCTCCCCGTATGATATACATACATACCTGGTATAGTTTTTGCCGCAGGTCGGAATTCAACACGTTTTTCCACGTTGCCAAGGTGTCGCTCCGCGCACTGTTTTTCTAGTAATTGTTACGAAGGTACCAGGGGCACCGTGAAAAAAATAAAACGAAACGCCACACCCCCAGAGGTCAGAATGGAAAACCGCAGTGTAACCGTTGTGATCACAGGATGAAAAAAGGAAACATTTATTTTTTGGGTGTTTACTGTGTACCAGGTGTTTTTTGTTTTCACTTGGTTTTGGTGCCCCCCCCCCCCCTGTCTAGCGACAAAAAATTCTGCGGTGTGTCATTTTTTTTTTTCCGGACGCCCTCGAAGGTGCCGTAAAATTTGTACCCGGAATGAACTATTGGTAGTATTGGTTGGATAGGGGATGAGACTCGAGTTCGAAGTTCGATACGATACGATACCGATTTCATCGATCGAAAAATCAAATCGATACAAACGATTTGCGATATACTGTTACGTCGAGCCTTATACGAAGCCTGGCTTTCTTTCGAGTATATAGATAGCTCGTTTTTTTGGTAGGTACCCTGGTGTGTCCTAGCAGATATCCTGTACCGTGCTGTACTTGGCTGTCGCTTCTATCACACCCGGTGATAATTTTCGTTCGCTGGCGGCCGGGGGGTGGTGCGTGCGCGAGTAGGTATCTTGTACTTTTGTACGATGCTATCGGTTAGACCACATCCGGTGATAGCTTGCGTTCGCTGGGGGAAATAGGCGGCGCGCTAGTAGTTAGGGATTGGTCGGTTAATCAAGCCCCGGATGTGGAGTCTTGGGCGTGTGACTTGCCTGGCGTGTTTCTCCTTCGCACGCGTTTTTCGGTACGGTACAGGACTGCTAACAAGAAACAGGCTAATAAGAAACGCAGGCAGATACTTGACGGAAAATAAGAAATCCGGGAGCCTTTATGCTGAAGTTAGTGTATAATACCCCCCGTTCTGAATAAGAAACTCAGCCTGGGTCAGTATCTCTGTTTCTTATTTGGTGTCCTGTACTGTAGTAGCCTCAATAGAGGCAAACACTCCAGTACGCGTGCGCTATAAAAGTCCGTAGTCGACCAGCATGTATGAGACCCGCTGGTTTTGGAGAACAGCGGGTTAACGTAGTGTTGCTCACATTTGTGCTGGGGAGAAAGTTGCAAGGGGGGGTTTGCCGAAACGACGGCTTATGGCAGGCACAGCACGCACGCCTGTTGTATACGCGACGCCTTTGGAACGGAATTTGAGATTGTTTTCTGCTGGCGGGGGTGACCGGGCCGGCAGTAACAACAATAGTGCTAGCTGCTATTAATAGCCCAGCCGCAGCTACGGCGGTGCCTTGCCGTTATGGTAGCCTGGCAGCTGCGCTGGTGCGTTATGCTCGTGTGGTCTGCTATATATCTCTGCCCCGACGAGCCACCCGCACTTCTACAAGACGGCCGGTTGTTCCAGGCGCTGCCTAAACCACCACTGCTGTGATCACGTTTCGCGGCCATCTCGTAAGGCGCACCGCGCGGCATGCATGAGCAGTAAAATAAAGATTGTACTCAAGTACTTTGAAACCCTGTAGACATGAGACGCGCTGATGGTGAAAAACAGAATGTTGCCCAACCTCGCGTACTGAGGAGGGGTCGGGCGGAAATAATGCCCAGCAAGTAGCACGCCTGCGCGCGAAAACTCGGGGGCTGTTTTTCTGCTTGGCACTACTGTCGCGGCTGCCTCGAAAGGTGCACCGCAGGATGGTATGCATGAGCAGTAAAATGTACCAGGTAGTATATTATTGGTTCAAACAGCATGTGGGCGAGACGCGCTTATTTTGAAGAGCATACTGCTTACTCGCCATTGAGGCGACAATTGCATGGATGGTTTCAGGAAGTTGTGGTGTGTGGCACACCTGTAATCGCAGCGCATTGCCGGGAGTATTGGTGGCTGTTTTCTGCTTGGAGAAGCTTTCGCGGTCGCCGTAAGAGAGGGGTAAACCGCGATGCTTGCAGTAAGTGGTCGCGCTTCAACGGCATGTATGAGACGCGCTGTTTTTTTTTAAAGAAATGGTTGTTATCCGATACCTGGTACCTATTATATATATGCATTTCGCGTGGAAAGCGATATTTTATTCGTGAGTAAACAAAGTTCGACTTAACGTGTTAACGAGGGAAAGGGACGGCTGAACCCCTCTTGCAATACAAATGAAGGCAAGAACCGCAGGAGGAAAGGTGGAAATCAATCTTCTGTGTTTACCTTCCCCCTGTGTGACCCCCGGCTGGTGCGTCAAAACTTCTGGCGCCCATAATACATGGGACGAAACCACACACACACACACACACATCGTTTGCGGAAATTGTGTCGTACTGTCAAATCCGGCACTTTTCCAAGAAGCGCGTGTATCGCCGTAGCGTGTAATAAGCAAAATATCGGGAAAACTACACAATTCGACGTGTATTAAAAACAAAAAAATGACACATACCCACATCGTTCGCGCTGGGGACAAAACCTTGTTTTGGGTTGGTAGGTGGCGGAGATCGTGACCTGGGGTGTATTATGATAGCACCTTGGCATGGAATGCGGGCCTGGTTCCTGCTTAGTGCAGAGCTCCCGGTGGCCTAAGACACATGCTACTTAAATCAGTATAATAACACCATTAGTATTTGCCTTCTAAGGCAATTTGCCTTGTGAGGGTCCTCATTTGAGGAGCTCTATACTATAAGTAAGTAAAAAAACTGATCTTGAGCAAACTGAAAGCGCAATCCGATGAACAAACCCGGTGGCCCATCTATACCAAAAAAGCATATGGCAAAAAAATAGAATGGCATTCCGACGATTTTGGGTTAAGGAGCCCCGTCATCCGGAAAGTAAAAGCGCCAAATATGCTATATACCTCTATATCGTAGAACGCGTCGGTGGCCTCAAGGTGGGGGACGCCACGGCCGCGGCACGCAACCAAAATGGTACGGTTCACCGTGTGAATCTTATGGTTAAAAAAATATATTAAAATGTATACCATATATGTTACGTACCGTATGATACTCACTTTGTAAACAAATACAATAATTGATCGAACACAGCGGTTCTCCTCGCTCACCGGGTGAAACCGCCTCAGGATACTTCAGGATTGATTCTTCCTTGGTCAAAAGAAAAGTCAAACTTCCGCCCCCGCCCTTCTGAATTTTGCATTGAAACGCCTCTCCTGGGGTCTCTTCCCGCGAAACTCCACGACGCACCTCGAGTTTGTGTTTTTTTGGGGGGTCGCTCCTCACTTATAAAAGGGGGCTCTCTACGAATCTCACCCACGAATAAAAACAAAAAAGTCGAGAAAAATAAATAAATAAGTGCGACTCGAGAAGAAAAAAATATCATAATATGGCCTACGTAGAGGTATACAACCGAAGTCTCATGATGCCGAACAAGACTGACCTTGCAACACTATAGCGCGTAAAAGAGGCCTGCCCTAACAGTGCTACCCACCACCCCTATAACGTAGCACAACAGCCCCAAGGCCGGAACCGGAACCGGTCGCGCCGCTTTAATAGCAAAAAATGAAACCGTCCCTTTTATGCAAGAAGAAAACAAGCTCAGCCTGCTCAGGAAATTTCCTGGAAAAATAAATAAATTCGGCCTGCTCAGGAACTTTCCTGGAAAAATAAATAAATCTGTGGACGGCAATGCCACAAACATAGTAGAGTGTGGAGCGCGTGCGCCCTTCAATAAAAAATGAGAAAGGAAACTACCTTCAGTCAGTATCCCGAAATCGTTAGCCTCCGACCAAAAAACAAAACTCCCGAGGAGTGAGACTTTCGGGGAAGGGGAATCACGTAAGAAATGCTGGGACTTCGGCAATACCTAAGAGACGTTTGTGCGGAACACACTATTTCTCCAACGAGAAAGCCACGTACCCTCGGCCACTACCTACCCCAGTCTACAAGCTACCGATCCGCTTATAAAAAAACCAACAAACCCCACAAGAAAGCAACTCGGAATGAGTCTAGACTTCCGGGGGGAAGCACGTATTATAGTAAGAAATTCTGGAGAATATACATACGTTTTTTTTTTTAAATGTTAGGTGTGGAGGACAGACACCCTGTATCATATATATGAGAAATATGTTATACCTTGAACTGGCACCCCTCCCGACCTACTACACTACTTCCGGTCCTCTTGCACAATAAGAAAGAAGTCCAACAAGAACACTAACCCTGCCTTAGATATTTCTGCGGGAAACAAGAAGTTCGGGAAACGGTAAAGGCTAAAAAACATGACCAGCTGTGGAATGTAATGCAGCCTGTATCAAATGAAAAATCTACCCTCGACCAGCATCCCCTAGCTAGCTAGCTAGCTTTCCACCGGTTCCTTTACAAAACAACGACACCCCCACCCCCCCGCAAGAAAAAGACTCAGAATGAGTTCTCGGGGGAAACAAGTCGTAAGAAATTCACGAGCGGAAATGCATAAAAAGTTTCAGTGTCGAACAGACAGACACTACCAATATTTCCCATATAAAGAGTCCCATACAGCAGGGAGGGGCCCACTTAAGCGCGCGGCGGGTCGCCAAACGACGATATCTGCACTCAAGTGGGACCCCGCACTAACCCCGCTTTAGTGCGGTACCGCATTGAAGTCAGATGAAGTTGTGACAAGATATTTTCAACGCACTTAAGTGGGGCCCCGCACTTAGAGGAACCGCACTAAAGTGGGACCCCCCCCCACTGAAATAAGAAACCCATCCTCAGATTTTCAGGGGAAACATTATTAATTCGGCAGTGGTAAATAAATAAATAAAAAAGTTTGTGTGGAACATGCTCTATTAGACCATACCGGTTCTCTCGTCAAAAGAAAATAAAAAAAGCCGGAAGAAATCCAGACAAGCTCCAGATTTCCAGGAAAAGAAAAAAAGAAATTCGAGAGCGGTTAGGTCTAGGTTTTTTGCGTGGGACACAACACCCTTTCTTACATAAGAAATCTAGCCCGGCCAAGAATACAAAATCTCCCAAACGAAATCCCCGATTTTTAAGAAAACCCATCCTTCGACAAATCGGGGGAAATGAGAAACTCGGGAGCGGGTTTACACCAGACTTTGCGTGGAACACAGCACCTTTTTCTTACATAAGAAATCTATCCCAGGTGGCCCAGTATCCCGGTTTCTTATTTTGAGCTCGCCTACTCTACAATCTGAAGTAAACGGCGCCAGAACGGCAATCAAGAAATTCGGAAGCAGTTTTTTTTCCCCACATTTTTTACGTAGAACACAACCCTTTCTATTACATGATAAAATCTAGCTGGAACCAAAATTCCCCGGTTTCTCATTTTGAGCACCGACCCTGCCCTTCATGAACCTCTCTGGGGCTTCAGAGGGGAAACTTGACGAAATAATTTGACGATTCGAGAATGGGTCACACGAAGCAGCCGGGGACGCCGGCTAGAATGTGTGTTCAAAGCGCAACGGTAGGAGCTATACGACACACGCACGGCATTCTGATACTCGCACTGCTGCAGCTAGGCTCTTCCTGGACGGTTGATAGTATTATCGCAAATCTCTTGTTTTTGGTCGATATAAACGGGCCTCAAAAGGGTTAAGCCAACGGCGGCGAGACAACGAAGAAGGCAGTTATGATGCCCGTGAGAGCGGCAGACAGGCACGCGTACGCCGCGGCGGAGGAACGCCTCCCGTTCCCCGCCGCCCCGCCCGCCCTCGCGGTGGCGGACTCCCCGCCCTCCGCAACACCGCCTCCATAGTAGAAATCATCATTCCCGGGGTAGGTCTCGTCATCACTGCGAAAAGACAGAGACCCGCCCCCTATGCACCTCGCCTCCTCCGTGGAACACCCGAAAAAGTCGAACACGCAGCCCCAGTAGGCCACCGAGGTCCCCTCCACCTGGCACCCTGTCCCGCTGCAGCAAAACGCGGACCCGACGACGTCGCAAGTACCCGCCCCCGACGAGGCGCTCGCCGAGGTCCCCGCCGCTGCGCTCAGGTAGTCCGAGCGACACTCCGAGTAAACCTCCCCGCTCCGAGACGCCTCCACCAAGATCTCGAAACCGTCGGAGTAGCAGTCAACGCAGTCGCTATCCTGGATGCAGGTGTTGGCCACGACTGCGCAAGCGTCGCCCAGGCTTGAGATCCACGCTCCGGCCCCCGTGGGGGCGGAGGTCGGGGAGCCGCTTAGGCTGACACCTCGGTCGCTTGATAGGCTGGCCCCCCAGGGTACGCCGTTGGCGCCGAGGGGCTCGCCGGTGGAGGTCGGGGTCGGGGACGGGGTCGCGCCGACACGGTTGGCGTCGTAGCACGGTATGTCGTCGATGGAGCAGTGGAAGCCCTCCATGAAGCACGTCCAGTGGTCCGTAAACAATCTGGAAAAAACAAAAACAAAAACAAAAACAAAACAAACGGTTTTAACAATAAACGGCACAGGTCGTTCGATTATTATGGGTGCTATCTGTCGCGTACAGTACTATTCATAGATGCAAACAGCTTTGAGACGAAATTGCCTATTACGCAAGGAGACACGTTCTACGATAGAGGTTCACCATGTTTTTTTTCTGTAGCTCATCACTTGAGGAGTGTTACTGTATGCCTCACCCAAAAACTGATTTTGAGCAAACTGAAAAGGGCAATCCGATGAACAAACCCGTGGACCATCTACTAAAAAAAAAGCATATCGCAAAAATAGAATGAAATTTCGACGATTTTGGGTTAAGGAGCCCCGTCATGCAGAAAATAAAAACACCAAAAAGGGCTACCTCTATCGTAGAACACGTCGTTAATAGATGCAGCAGCTTGAGACGAAATGCTTACGCAAGGAGACGCGTAACGGTAACGGGTTTGACTCGGCGGGTTTTACCTGTTCTCCAGGCACTTCTTCGCGGTCTTCTCATCCCCCAGATCGCAGCAGATCGAAGCTCCCTGGCTCTCGCACGTCTGCTCGTCCGAGACGCCCGGGAACCGTCTCTCGCAGTCCGAGCTCGACCCGGTCGCGCCCCAGCCCGAGATGCAGCCGGAGCACTGCGCGTTCGCGAAGCACGCCGCGCTTTTCGCGTCGCACGTTGTGTCGGGGGCGGATATCACAGACTCGAAGCTAACGGTAGTGCTGCCGCTGCTGCTGCTGCTGGATGATGATGATGCGCTGGCTGGTTGCAGAAGAAGCTTGGTGCCGATAAACGATCCGGGGCTGGATGACACCACCAAGAAAACCAGGAAGGCGTTTTTGCTTGCGATGGCCATGATTGTTTTTTAGTGTTTTTTCGGTTCTTCTCGGCTCTTCTCGGCTCTTCTCGGCTATTGGTTCTTGGTTCTTGTTTTTCTTGCCTCTCGCGGCTTTGCGTCTCTAGCCTCGCCCCCGGTTGGCTCTCGCTCGCTATGTACCAGACCGGTTTGTCTTGTTGTTAGGTTTGTGGTTTGTTGGTGCACGGTGGTCTGTTGTTTTTGGGTGCGACGGACATGGACGCAGAATATGGGAGCAAGGATGAGGAGGAAGAAGGGGAGAGGGGGAGGGGGGGGGGTTAGGGAGGAGGAGGAGGAGGAGGAGGGCGAAGAAAGAAGTGGAGGAGGAGGGTCGAGAGGCGCAGGAAGAAAAACAGATTCTAAGAGCTTAGCACGACGACAGCAGTTATGCAAAAAATCACGAAAATGACTGCTCGTGCGGTCGTGCAGTGCTGCGTGCGACATAAATGTTTTCTGTCTCACGAGTAAAAAATGTTGAATTGTGTTCAGGATTTTTGCCGTCCGACCATGTGTTTTTTTATACAAAATAAAACCTTGTATTTGCACTGCGGCCGTAGCTCTTAGCTTCGGCCAATTGAGCTTCAACACCGATCACTCATTATGAATTCCCAGAAAGTACATATCAGGTACTGATAGAACAACACCTCAAAGGGACCCCCAAAAAAAAGAACAAAACCTCAAAGAGACTCCCATAAAACATAAAAACATAAAACCTAACTTATGTACGAACTCCCCCTTCCCTTCCGTACCTCTACTTCCGGCTTAGAATCTCGGTGCAAACCCACCCTGCTGCACCCTCTTTCCACGTTTCTGCCTCATTATATGCACATATTATATCTACTTTTACAGAGGACCAAAATAAACGGGACCCACGATCTACTCAAAAACCTGTATGTTTCCCTGTTTTTTTTAAGGGAGAGTGGGAAATGGTTGACGGAGAGTCTTAGGAAAGATGCTACTGTTTTACGGGAGGATAATCGATTTATATCGGAAAGGCAAGCATCTACGTTATATTGTCGGAGGGCAAAAATAATAATAATAATTAATAACCATATTTGTGGTCCTGAACAACAGGGTATGTTCCACCGAAATATCACGCTTGGTGCTGAAGGCTAAAGCCTTCGGTGTTACGTAGCTCCGAGGTTATGATGCAAAATCAGTATTCGCCTCCGAGGGGAGACCCACCCCCCCCCCCGAGTACACCCCCCCACCCCCCCGTCCTGTGACTACGTATTGGTGCGGTCTGATCTCTTCCTGCCAAAAGACACAAGGCGAGGGACCAACTGTCTTGGTGGCTACAAAAATACTGTACTGCGAGTATGTACACATGTGGGTATGTTGCATGTCGCCATTTTGCAAAAGCGAACGGCTGAAGAAATAATGTGTTTTTTGCGAAGTCAGGGGGGTCTGTTTCGAAACTTCGACGCTTTCTTTGTCCAGCCTCTCTTCCGTCTCCTGCTGGTGCTGATTGCATATATATCCAGTCTTTTGGTAATTTTTACTGCACTGAAAGACACATTCTACGATAATAGAGGTTCACCATTTTGTTTCTGAAGCTCCTCACTTGAGGAGCTCTATACTAATAGTAAGTAAAAATGATTTTGAGCAAACTGAAAGTGCAATCCGATGAACAAACCCGTGGACCATCTATACAACAAAAAAAGCATATTGCAAAAATAGAATGATATTTCGACGATTTTGGGTTAAGGAGCCCCGTCATCCAGAAAATAAAAACGCCAAAAAATGCTACGTCTATCGTAGAGCGCGTCTGAACTGCTTGGACGGGTATGATAGCTGTATTCTGTACGGCGCCATTTTTCAAAAACGAACGGCTGAAGAAATATTTTGCGAGAGATCAGAGAATCTGTTTCGTATCCGGGACGCCTTCTTCATCCAGAACTTCTTCTGCCTGGAAGCTGATTGTTGTCTCCATTAAATTAATTATTATGTGGGGAAGGGAAAAGTGGGAAATGGTGAAGGGAGAGTGGGAAATGGTTGGCAGAGAGTCAGTCGTAGGAAATATGCTACTGTTACTGCTTTACGGGAGGATATTCGATTTATATCGGAAAGGCATCTACGTTATATGGTCGGAGGGCAAAAATAAAATTAATAATTAATTGATTCGTGTAAACTGCTGTGGTATGGAGAATCGTAACTTTGCGCAAACTGAACGCGGCAGAGTAATATGTCTAGCGAGGTCAGGTTTAGTCCGCGACCTCGGGAGGGGCTCTCTTCCCGCCCAGTCCCTTTTGTCCGATTTTGGTTATCCAATTATTACGGGGGAACGTATAGTTAATAGGACCGAATACTGGTATTAATAGTAAAAATAGAGAAATGCATAGGTTTTTGCTTCCACCGTAGGTCCTATTAACTACAGTACGTTCCCCCGTAATAGCATCCATTATTTTGGAAAATAGTAAATAGCTCTTACTGGTATTTTTTACTTATGGCGCCATTAAAAATATATATATTTCAAATATGTCAGGTGTGAATTCGATCAGATTAATAGTCGATCTCGAGGAGGGTGTCGCGCTTCAGACTCCAGCTTAGGGACCGCCAGGAAGCGAGAAGGAGCAGGGGG
>JBBMKB010072233.1:0-13898 GCA_037833945.1 Alaria marginata | reverse complement strand
CTGCGTAGGACGCATTTTACGATAGAGGTGCAGCATGGTTTTTCTGAAGCTCATCGCTTGAGGATGACCAACGAGGTCCATATATGATATGGGGTTGATGCGCATGGCCTTAGATTGGTCTTAACATGATTTGGGTCCAATTTCACGCGTTGAAATACAGCCGCCGTTGCCTTCACGGTTGCTACAATAGTGTTTTTTTCTGCATGATGTTGGCTGAGCGAGCTGTCGCCTTGGCTACCGTAAAGCACCGGACGGATGGAATTCACGTCACGGCGTGCTAGGGATGGACGGGTTCTACGATAGAGGTAGCACTTTGTTTGGCATTTTTGTTCCTAAATGACGGGGCTCTGTTGCGAATTAACGGCCCCGCCTAGTTATAGGCTCCTTTTGCGATTATTTGAACCCCCCCTTGAATATATCGACCCCCCCTTGAATATTTAAACTCCCCTTCCTAAATTACAACCCCGCCTTGAATATTCGACCCCCCCCCCTCTCGATTAGAACCCCAATGTGCATATGTGAACCCCCCAACCCCTCCCACCCGTAGCCACCTCGTACACTACCAACTAAAATACGACCTATTGATATAGAATATCACGGGTGCCATAGGTGGGATATATATAATATCAAGGGTGATAAAGGGGGTGATATAGCGGCTAGTAATAGTCAACGCAGACAGTATTGATACAAGATGTCACGGGTGATATAGGCGGGTGATATAGAATATCAAGGGTCATTTTTCCTGAGCAGTACTGATATAGGATATGACGGGTGATATAGAGTGGTGATATAGGATATCACGGGTGATATAGAGAGGTGATATGGGATATCATGGGTGATATAGGCGGGTGATATAGAATATCAAGGGTCATTTTTCCTGAGCAGTATTGGTATAGGATATGACGGGTGATATAGAGTGGTGATATAGGATATGACGGGTGATATAGAGCGGTGATATGGGATATCATGGGTGATATAGAATATCAAGGGTCATTTTTCCTGAGCAGTATGGATATAGGATATGACGGGAGATGTAGAGGGGTGATATGGGATATCATGGGCGATATAGGCGGGTGATATAGAATATCAAGGGTACCCGGTACGTCATTTTTTCCTGAACTGTATTGATATAGGACATCACTGGTGGTATAGGCGGGTGATACAGGACATCACGGGTGATATAGGTAGATAATATAGAGTATCAAGGGTGCCCGAAGGATAGTTTTTGCTTTTGATATAACGGCTAGTAATAGTCAATGCAGCCAGTATGTATACAGGATATCACGGGTGATATAGACGGGCGGTATAGGCGGGTGATATAGAATATCAAGGGACGACCCGGTGTGCCATTTTTTCTTGAACAGTAGTTATATAGGCTATCACGGGTGGTCATACAGGATATCACAGGTATTTTAGGCGGGTGATATAGACTATCAAGGGTCATAGTTCCTGAACGGTATTGATATAATATGTGCCTTGTGATATAGGCGGGTGATATAGAATACCCAGGGTGCCCGGTGTGTCATTTTTTCCTGAACTGTATTGATATAGGATATCACGGGTCATATAGAGGCGTGATACAGAATATCAAGGGTGCCCAGCGAATCATTTATGCTGATAATATAGCGGCTAGTAATCGTCAATGCAGACAGTAATGACACAGGATATCACGGGTGATGTAGCGGGTGATATAGGCGGGTGATATAGAATACCAAGGGTGCCCGGTGGGTCATTTTTCCTGAACAATATTGATATAGGATATCAAGGGTGATATCAAGGGGTGATATAGGATATCATGCGTGATATAGAGGGGTGGTATGTTTTGAGGTTGCTCTTTGTATGTTGTTCTACGTTGTTCATACCGGGCGGTTTAAAACGTATAAGATAATTATAAGTCGGTCTAAACTAAACGCGTTTTTGAATAAATTCCCGATACGGTTTGAAAAGCATTTGTTGAGGATTCTCTGCGGATTGCAGCGACGTATATCGGTCACACAAGCTGTTGTTACGAACAAGTGGGAGGCTCAGCGAAAGAAAATGCCATCGGTATGTCCTATCGCTTGTATGACTGTTTCCGAAGACCCAGCATGACACCAGAGAAAAATAACTATGAACAGTAATTGAGCTTTCGATGGAGTGTTCCTCGCCGTTACCCGACATTTTAGTTTGAAGTTTGGGTCAAATGTGGCATTCTTGAATCCACTGCTGAGTAGAGTTAAACACCTCCAAAATAAATTTAGGTAACCGAAGAATGGCCAGGGGGATTTGTTTTATAAAACAAAGTAAACCGTTTCACAGGATTAAAGCGGCATGGTAAAACAGGATGACGGATAACCGCTTTATCGGGTTCGCTGCTGTAAACTCTCCCATATAAACAATATTATGAGGTATGCCTGTCGTGTTTTGGCCTTTGTTATTAAGTGGTAGGTGATACAAGTATTGTGATGCTTATTTACGTCGGTTTATGCTTTATAAGGCAAAGCACAACCAAAATTGATGATGTCTATACTACGAACGGCGCAATGTGGGAGTGCAACATTTTGGCAGTGCAACAGCAACAACAGTGTTGTTGTGGAACCATCGTGCGACCTAATGAATAAAACAAAACTATCCTCCTCAGGCGTGTTTCATTCGACAACCCACAGGTCCCACGGATGGGACTGCCTTGGGCCGTTATCATGAGCTTCTCGTGGTTCACTCAAATGCCATAAGGTCAGGAATAATTCCCCTCCTATTGAATATCTCCGCCCCTCCGGCCTACTAGGGATTGTTCACAATCACGGCATGATTATCATTTTACGGTGATACCGATGCGGAAACGATTAACAACACAGAAGGAACACACTCCGGGCGTTCATGGACCTGCGAGGTCGAATCACCCCCCCCGTCGCATCAAAACAAACTCTCCTGCTTGCGTCATAACTTCTCAACATGTACATCATAGGCTTGCGATAAGAGGTCAAAAGGAAAAAGGCCTTCGACCTTCACGCAAAATTTACCGTCTGGCACTAAAAATGATGTGGTATAAACAATTATACCCCCTGATTAATCCGACAACACTGTGCGTTGACAGCTGTTTCGTGAAAAGCGCGAGTCAATGAACGCGCAACACCCCAAACGCGTGACCGACGACCGCCCATCGGGGGTGTGATGCAGGGTGTGGTCTCGCGACCACGCATATTGTACTTTGTTTGTATCCTCTTACTATATCTCGTTTTTCCATGCGCTTGTAACTTGTGCGGTGGCTTTGATTGGTGGATCAGTAGCTTGTGAGGTGGCTTCATTTGGTGCATCAATACCATTGGTTTCGAGTCAGAATAAAGCATATCACTACCGTTGGGTACTATTATAGTATATTCACGATTGGAATTTCCAGTTTAATCGGTTTTACGCAAGAACCGGTTAAATCGGTTGTCGGTTAAGGTGGTTTATTTAATCGGTTATATCCGGTCAAACCGGCATTGGTTTATACTAAAACGCTACACAGCCGGTTATTGCTCATCAGATTGTCGTTGCCGGTGCCCACTTATATTCTAGACCCATACACACCTGCTGTATACCGACTATACAAGACGTATCGTTGGTTCACACTCATACCGAACAACGGCACTTGTTTTTTCTCTTCCGAGGTCGTGGGTGTGTATATGTGTGATCTTTAGTGCTGCAAATGGTATGTTCTATGGAGTCGATTTGACCCAGGGTGGTTTAAAGTCGGTCCTATACACTGAAAACACCACCTCGAAGCGTTTGGGTTAATATGGCACCCGAGTACGCCTTGAAGGTCATATGACATACCTGGTACCTCCAACGGTAAAGGCAACCAACGACGGTATGTTACTCAATACCGTGGTTGCGCACCCCACTGGGGCGAGCTTATGCCCATGACAACGTCTGAATGCCATCTAATGTCCACAGAACGTGACGGTGGGCACCCTACCATACGTTCTGGACACCGATTGAGCCATGACACGACCGTCTCATAACGGCTGACATAATCAACGAAAATGCCAAAGTAAATATTGCCACGTACCATTTAAAAGGAGTCGAATCTGAGGCGGGTCGCATGAGCGGAATACGGTACGAGAATCAGCGTACGCCAAGTGGAGCGCGGTAATTGCTACAACATAAACCGGGCGCGTTCGGTGATTCCGGGCCGTTAAAGCTGGCATTGGTATTGTGAAGCGTGAGCCGGCTGATGGTAACGTTCACCGTCACCAAATATAAGGGGTTTTAGGCTAGCTCCAGAGTTGAAACCTGAGCGAGGTCAGGAGGATCTTACGTTTCGAGGTTTTGTTCTTGTAGACGAGAACTGAAGTGGTGACTTTAAGTTATCTGCGGGAATCACCGATGGACCAGAACAATGTGGGTAGTTTGGAGGGTACTTGCGGTTAAAAGTGGAGATCAAGGAAACCAAGGAAGTTGATGGGAGGGGACGGACGGATATATAATTGAGTTTTCGAGGTAGGGTTGACCGCCGCCGACCATCAAGTGACAATGCTCATCCTACAGCTGGATGTATTGTGCGGGCTGCTGTTCTATCGAAAATCTGCGTATACGTACGGTAGCAATCGTTCCTGCAATGTTTCCTGCAACGTTAACCCGACACTTAAAATGGTAATCTGTATACCATGTTCTACGATCAACATCCCGATGTAGGGTTACGCCCATTTTACAGAACATCAAGACGGAGGCACAGCCGAAAGCCTCCAGAACGTTTTTAGTATGCGGTTCTAGCAGAATATTTTGAGTGTACTTACGCGCAGTGACTTCACATCACATCGATACGAGAGGAATCAGCAAGGCCAGATTGCAATAAGTTTCGTCGACTATATATACCCAGTGATGGAGGACGGAACGAAGGCGATATTGCAATTTTTGGGGCCCAAACCGTAGTTATCGTGAAGTCTGTGAAGTAAAGTTGGTAGAGAAGAACACGGACTCAGACGCAACGCGACAGTAATAACATACCATTTATTGGTGTACGGCGTATAAGACTGCGCACGAATCGCTGAAGGGGTATTGGAAGTATGCTGTTGGCTATGGTCTACGAGGCAAATGTAATGTTCAAAGCGACTTTGGTCAGGATACAGTAGGTCGGTATATGACTATCGCCAATAACCATTCATGCTCCCTCATACGTATTAGCTGAGCTGTCGCTGAACGCACTTCAACGTGATAAACTTCAAAATTCCTAGTCGACTAACGAAACGACATAGTGCGTCCCCGGTTAGCTTCACACTAAAATCGTGCTGACTAATGTTGGTTTCGGGAGATCGAGTTCAGTGGGGGCATAGCCGATTCGTAGTGTCTGTTTAGTGACTCGCGAAAAGCGCGTCGGCCGGAGTTAGGAAAGTATTATATGGGGATCAAAAAGCCTTGAGAAGGCTACACCCTCTGGAGAAGAGTCACGTCCCTGGGGCAGAAGGGACGTCACCAGTGGCCATGACTTGTCTAAAAGCTAGAGAGTAAACGTGAGAGTACAACCATCCTCTGCAACAACCTTCAGGAACGATATGACATCGAAGATTGGTATACTGCATCCAGGCAAGGCCACCGCCGCAAGCAGTGAACAAACCAGAAGTACTCCAGACTCCGGGCACATAATCCAAATACCCCCAAGACCCGACTAATATATATCCAATCCGGCTCTCGCTAAGTATACCATCACCAGTACTCTGATATATGACGTGACGACCGTTAGGGAACTTGTCGTCAGCGTATATATTGACGGCGATCTATATCCCCAGCCGATACGACTGAAGCCCAGTTCAGGAATATCGGACACGCGACGCATGGTACGATATTGGTATTGTCAAACACCGTAGTTCTGAGGCTCCTAGATCGGGGAGTTTCATGGCAATGATACCACACATGCACACGTACCTCAAACTCTGCCTATGTGATAAAATATGGAAGTGCATCTCCATGAACGCTTTCGTGGCCAAGGTATCTCTCGATAGCATAATGGAAAGTAAAGCGATATCCTTTCAATATTGGGTACCTCTTTCCATACGAATATTTGTCAGCCAGAGAACCAAAAACTCAAAGTACTATCATTGTGGTCCTTTCTGCCGTTTCTTTAGCGAGTCGTGTGCCTATCACCGTATTGCTTAGGGCGTTGGTATCCCAGTGACGACGTTACGACAGGACTCTTGAAAAGCGAATTAGAGCATGGATATATATGTTCTGACATACTAGGTATCTTGCTATATGTATGTGCACTAGAACATTTTTGAAGACATCCCACGGTAGGGGTTGCACTTTTTGGACTCAAACGTTCCTGACCGGTTGCGCGCTTGAAGTGAGGAACTACCGGATGGTATAATTATTTTTCGAGTGCTTTTGTTCTAGGACTAGCGGATAGACATGTTGATCGGGTCGCGCGAACGAAAATCTTGGAAGTCATGTTTCGGGTGAGATATGGAGCTCCTCATGTCAGGAACCCAGGGACATTTTGCTGCACCCCTACCGTGGGATGACTCTTTGATAGTAACTTAACTTAGTGAAGGATCCGGTGCCAAAAGCTACACAAGCAAGAACCAACAATCACCGCGCTTGTTTTACGTCCCTGATAGCATACGAATGCATTTTGATATACTGCGAAGTATCTGTCACAACGTCAAGAGGGCTGAAGACAACCCTGTCCATCCTGCGGCTGTGATATGTTTTAGGGAGGAGATACATGTGCATTAAAGTCCCCCATGCCCGCAACAATACTAGCAAAACGTATCGTTAACGTCGAGTGGCATACACTAACCAGCGGGAGTTTTTCGAACAATAATACCGTGGTTCAGCAGGTAGCTTGGAGATAATGCGCGACATTATCATCCCAAAGAAACACTGAGCAGAGCTACTAGGGACTGCTCAGATCGAATGGTAGACTCAAGATCTCTAAAGCTACGAAAAACAAAGCACACATCGTTGCGTGCTACCCGCAGCAGGTTACGATACGACGGTTCGTGGACATAACAAATAAGTGTTAACCCAATCTGCATCCCTGCTGTCTTCAGCCGCTAGACGTGCTCCAAGTTATTCGAGGCATCAGGACCACCTCAACGCATGAAGCAAAAGCGAATAAATCACCGAACGGCCTGTTAGGCCGAGCACTACCGATGCGGAGTATAGGCGGTTACACGAATCGTAGATCACTAAGATAATTGCTGACCTCTTAGGGTTATAAAAAAACAAACCCACCGTTTAAAATATATTAAAAAAACGCTGCTGGCCAAGAGGTAGAACATCTAGCCAGTGCATCTTCCGAATGAGGTGGCGACTTAACCCAACAACGTGGGGAAATATTGTGTGGTTTTTTAAGTAAGCTTGTTGTTTGTATCCATAGACCACCAATGATGGGTTTGTTCATCCGAATAAACTTCCGGCACACTCAAAAACTATTTTATTTGGTGGGAGGTAACAACCTTCTTGGGTCAGAAGCTTCGGAGAGCACGTGGTGTTATACTGATTACAGTACCATAGCATGGGTTGAATGTTGTCTGAGAGAGGCGCTGAGACCATGTCGATAGCACGGGGGGCAATGAGTATGTCGTGACGGACGTTTTTGTTATTGCTACCAGGCGCGAAGTAGCCGGAATTGGTCGTTTTCCTGGAAATAATGTTGCCACGCCTCATGCTATGTACAAGTGCGTGCGGTGGACAACCATTCAACGAGATGTACATAGTTGTATATATATCGGACACTTGGTGTTCGTTTTGTCGATTACGATCAAAAACGACACCCCCGAATGTATGTCATATTCATCCATCACGAAACGATGGACTTACCACGTCTATTCTCACCTCTTTTGTATGGCGATTGTTGTTTTTTAAACAACTCTACCGTCGTTGGTAATATCCGATAAGGAAAAGGCACACACAGCACGTGTAGTTAACTTACAAAGGGACTTCGTGGGTGTACGGAAGGTTAATACTTAAAAATAAAGTTCCAAAAAGTGAAGCACGTTGTTTTTCCAGTGTTTCAAATTCAATCTACAGCAGTTTTATTGATGTCGTGCGTTCTTACATTTATCCCTCGTGATTCTTGGCGGACATGTCAAGATGTAAACGTTGTGGTGTAGCTAGCAAGAGCATTGTAGCAAGAAGCAACGGTACGGAACCGTAGCAGTGTTAGGTTTGGGGAGTCATTTTGCAATGGCCCAGGGATATCGGCGCGAGTTACGTCCTATTTCCTCTGCAGTATTACTATGTTTTGCCGTTTCAGAGAGCAATATGAAACCCCCACAAGATAGTTTCCTACGCTGCGCCAAAAAGACAACTTCATACAGTTTCACCGTGACGTACACGTTACTTGTGCGAGGGGCCCTAACACGCCATGAAGGGTGGGAAAAGGGCGTGTCATACTACAACACCGTAGCCTTGGTCTCGGTATGTCGCTGGTGACGACAGCATTATTAATGGTTAAGTCTGTACGATCCTGAATGGTCTGATGGTAGTCAAACATGGGGTGAACCATCGTGATATAAACAAGTACGGTAAAGCGCGTTGAGCACGTGTGAACCCGTAATTATGTCGAGCCAACGAGTAAGCTAAGACACCAGGTTGACGAGCCGTGCCGAATACCGCTCGCAATCGCTTGCCGGGTGCACGACAGCCTGGGGTGTTTCGCGTAAGTTCAGTTGTGCTCTAAATTCTCTACAGAGGGCTGTTGGTACGCTGGTGCCTATGAGGCGATGTCTGTGGAGTGGGCGCGATGGAAGACGTTTGCCGGAGAGGGGGTCATCATCAATGTATAACCAGATGGAAGCTCACGGCATTGGTTTTGAGTGGAGACACGAATGAAGCGCTGTTGCGTACAATGACGATAACAAGAGCAGACACGTTGGTGTCGATGCTTTATTCGGTCACGATGAATATCCAAGTTATGGTGTCGAAGGTGGGGACAGCCCAAGTGCGTAGCTGAACATCAATATCAACGTAGGGAAAAAAAAAGGAAGGAGTGATCGAGCTGGGCTAGACCGTCACGTAATCATCTCGGGGCAATACCCATGCTATGGGTAGATGTACTCTATACAGGTTGTCGTGCTGGCCGATAGTCCGTCCAAAAGTAACGTTCGTTGCAATGTTCCCCGCAACGTTCCCCGGTATTTATCGTAGTAAGGAAGTAACAAGTTGAGTACCAAAAAGCAGCGAGAAGGAGTAAACCAAGTCTCTTCACATACTGTAATTCTTCTAGAATAATATACTTAGTGAACTCATTGACAGTGACTACAAATCAACTAGATACCTCGTAGTGGAGTGCTGAGTCCATTTTCCACTACTGATCACCAATATCAACGTAGTTAGGGTCTGTGCACTAGCACTCATCATTTGAAGCAAGGAGAGGGGAAATTCAAGTGACATCCTGGTTGGCAATAAGTTGTGTTTCGTAGAAAGCTGCACAGAATGGGGGATATAATATATCAAAGACACGCTAGATAATGCCAACGTATCGAAAGGACCGAAAGGGGTGAATGGTTTACCACCTACCCGAGAAAACGAAAGAAGCATAGCCCCTACATATATATATGTATCTGTAATGACGGCCGTCAAACCTGCTCCAACACACAGTGAAAGGGGGTACGGTCAGGACAACCTAGACAACTCTATGTTCGAAAAATTAGTGACGGTAGTTTTGGGAAGAACCTCCAAAGGTAGTTGGTGCTGTTTCGAGGTACGCCAACACCCAAACGTCTTTCCAAGCCATCATGATCTCTACACCGTGGGTTCCATACTAAACCTCAATCAGGCGGAAGAGACCAGGTAAACCGGTATGTTTCGATATACACTGGATAAACGCCAGTCTTACCATTGTCTGTTGTCTCACAAAGCCGGCCTCAAATCGCGAGAATGACGCACAAACATCTATGGATCCTGTGGTTTATTATTTCCACACGGCGGCTCAAGAGTTTGTCGCTGCATCTATATGTGGTGGTGGGAAATACATGCCGCTATGTATCGTACGGTACTCGTATGACCGTACCGGGGGCGTTTTGTTCGGCTTTTTGAATTTGTTGTGCCATACCGCATCTTTCGTCAGGTCGAATTTGGCACGGGATGGAAGCGACCAGGCTTCAGCGAAAGACCTTTGAGTACAGTGCTTGGATGTTGACGTCGTAATGCAGAAGAAGTCGATGACTTTCGGTCGATATAGCACAGCAATATATCAGCTTAGGGTTAGGCGCTTTTTGAGCAACACTAGCATATTGACGATTGTGGACGTGGTACAGTTATGTACTGCCTCGAAATATTTGCCGCACTCACCTAAGCGTGATTATGCACCGGGTACCGCCTAAACGCCATCCTCTCGTGTAAGACAAACGTGGCACCTTCAATAGATGTTAGCATTTATTTTTGCATGATGTTCTCTGCAACGTTGGGTCCATCTAAATGTCGTCCGTAAATCGTTGAATCTATGTCAACTATATGCTGCGTATCTCTCGCGGGTGTGGGTACCGACAACAGCGAACTTCCAAGTGAAGACCGAATTGCAGAGCCGCGCACTGTCTCATGCCTGAACCATGGACTTCGATCTAAGACCGTGCTATCTTCATCGCAGATTATAAAGGACAAGATGTGTTTGATATCCGTAGAAGCCTACATACAGACATAAATCCACTTAACTGACCCATCCAACGTTTGGTATGCCTCTGAAATTGTAGTTTACGTTTGGAATACAGCAAACAGGATGCCCGGAAACATTAAGTTGACAGTCGACCATTTTCATTGCTGCCAAGCTTGGCGAAGAGAGTATCGTCCACGTTGCCGACACCTACGGTCGGCTTCGTCGTTACCTAGACGTCAAACAGATATACTAGCGGGAAACGACAGACCTTCGCACCGGCAGACTTTTTATCAAGTCGAAATGGTTCTAACTGCGTGCGTATATTTGAAGTTGAAGATGGCATACCGGGATCAGCTTGGAATCGAGTTCAGCCCCGCCAGTTCTCCCGTACGACGCACAAGGGGCACATAACAAACACATAATACCCCGGTACGCGATTAGGTCGTACATTTCGTTACACAGTCGGTGCTCAAAACCGTATACACCGGGAGTGGTCATTGTCATCGACATATTACAGGCCCGAGAACAAGAAGCTAGAAAGTAACGTGTGGAGTCTAGGCGATGATTACACCGTTTTTACATTGTTCGTTCTCTGCTGACCCTTCCCGTTACTCCTCACTAGAAGAGTAGGAGTAAATAAGGAATTTTCAGTACGGGCGAAATCTCCATAACATATCTGTGTTAGGCTAGGCGGGCTGTCGGTACTCCCACATACCTTACACGATATTACACGTCGTAGGGTGCAGGCATGACAGATACCAGGTACGGAGTACATGACATCTACTAACAAGAGACAAGGTAATATGAAAGCCAAGGTGAGATTGACAGAAACATAAGAAATTCGGGAGCCATTATGCTGAAGTTATTGTAGAATGCACCCTTTCTCAAATAAAAAATCCAGCCTGAGCCAGTATTCCTGTGTATCATTAGGTGTCCGATACTGCTGTACAAACTAGAACTGTGCCTCGTCTATACGCAGCAGCAGCAGTATCAAGCTGCAATTCATTGATATGTACTTTGAACCAGTCATAAATCAGTGTGTCATACAATTAGACTAAATCTTATCCACTAGCCACACACCATACAGTGCAGGACATCTAATAAGAAACAGGGTAATAAGAAACGTACGCCGATATTTATAGGAAGATTATGAATTCGGGGGCCTTCATGCTGAAGTTAGTGCAGAACACCCCCCCCTCCTGTTTCTTATTGAGTGTTCGATACTGCTGTACTGCTTTTCACACAAACAAAGGTGCCTCCTCTATACGCAGCAGCAGCATCAACCCGCAGTTCACTGATATGTACTTTGAACCAGTCATGAGTCCGTGTACCATTGGACAAAACCTTCTCCACACGCCACACATACAGTACAGGACACCTAATTAGACACAGGGTAATAAGAGACGTAGGCTAAGGTTTACAGGAAGATAAGAAATTCGAAAGCCTTCATCACGAAGTTATTGCAGAACACTCCACTTCTAAAAAGGAGTTACAGTATGGCCGGCGCGGCTCCTTGACGCTGAGTTTTGATATAGGCGTGGGTGCGTCTGTGCTGGGTTAAGGCAACGGCTATACCTGTCATGATTTCAACTTGCCTCCAGCCATCCCCTGAAAACAAAAAAACAGATTGAGCAATCGAAAAACACTATATATCTTAAACTGGAATCACTGCTGATTTCAAGCCTAAAGTCGAAGAAACGTTTTCGCCGGTTTAGGTTTGTTGTTGCCGCAACGGAGCAAACGGGTGACTGGATAAAATCGGTATCGGATCTAATATTGCGTAGTCTGTGTTGCAATGAGGACATGCATACACGGTCAAAATTGTGACTAGCATATACGACGGCTGATGATCACGCAGATCAACGGCGACCAACATCAGTAAGAAAGCGTAGACAACCTTATGTCCGCCATGCTTGTTTCTCTGGTCGCTGTACCGACGGGTTGACAGCAAAGTCGAAAGGGTTAGTGCGATGGTCGAGCGCATCCTTTTGAACAGCTGGCAGATACTAATGTACAGCTTGCCAAAGTTGCAAACATACGTGTCCATCTCTAGTCATCCCACGTTAGGGGTTGCACGTTTTAAGGTAAAACGTTACTCGCCGGTTGAGCTCCTGAGGGAAAGAACTACCGGTCCGTATGATCGTTTGAAAAAAGATTGTGTCAGGACTAGAACGTGAAAATTTTGATACCATTGCGAGAACGAAAATCCAGGAAGTCATGTTTCGAGTGAGGTCCTGAGGTCCTCATGTCAGGAGGTCATGAAACTACTGCTGCACCACTACCGTGACAAGACGCTTATTACGTCATCAACATGTGTATATTGGTTCTCCTCATACGATTGAATAACAACCGCATCTGGCTGCACATACACACACTTTTCTCGCATGGCAACATAATTGCCAAGGCAGACTGCATAATGATTGAACCAACAGTCCGGCACAGACCAACACTAAACAAAGCTGTCAATTTCAGTTGAGATTCAACTCTAAACTCGACGTGCCAAACCCTTTTTGTTGTGATCCTCGCAGTAATTTAGCTTAAGACGGTTCGTAGCCAAACGAAATATAAGTTATCCAAAATTGCCTCTGTGCTATCCTCAAGCACAATTGACGTTTTACATTGTGTTTGGAGCCACCAGGACAAGCGTAGCGTAGATGAAGAAGTAAAATACAATGCCACACCACGACCTGATATTCTAAACGCATTTGATTCTGGCTTAGACATAGGGAACACTTTCTTTAGTATAAACAGACAACATCGCATCGTTCGCCAGTAGGGGGCTTGCAAATAAACCCAAACTAAAAGGGTATGCTGTCATGAAACCGTGCCTACTACACCGAGGGTATAATAAAGGATGTGGTGACCGATAGTACTCGTTACAAGTTTGATCAGTCAGCCTTAGTAGTTTTTAATGAAAGGGTATAGCCCGGTGCGCTTGTCCTCGTGAACGGATACCTTTGGCGAAAAAAGGACCAAACGCATGGACAGCAATACTTTATCGACGTCGTTTTCCTGGCAAAATACACGACTGAAGACTCTACGGTCCTGTAAATATGCAGTACATCTCTAAGTCATCGTATTTAGAAGCGGTGTGCTCCGCGTCGTGCCTCACCTCCAGAGTCTTCAGCGGCGTTGTTTAAGAAGCTGGCGCTACCGTAGATGATGATGTTCGTTCGAGATGCATATATGGCACCTGTCGGTAAGGTACAAGGGGAGTGGCTGGCTGTGTTAAAACCTTCTACCTTGACGGGGTTCCAAGCGAAACATGAAACATATGCTCCCCATGTATAAAACCTCTTTTACAGAGGCGTTGTTGACGACGTACGCTCTTGCATTGTAC